>PVIH01006940.1:0-32765 GCA_004025045.1 Sigmodon hispidus
GGGGAAGAGACCTTGAATAAGGATATACAGGGATGGAAAAAAAAAAAATTCAGAGGGAAAGATGAACACAAAGAAAATATAGGTGTAGCAATCTTATTTGTATGTCTACCCTTGATAAGCCATGCTTATCATTCTTATCCTCTATATAGTTATTGTTAACTCTTCCACATTTTAAATTCTTTTTACTGTGTTTTTTTTATTAATAAATACAAAATAAAGGAAAAAAAATATTATATAGTTGAAATACCAAAATAAAGGTTTAAAGTTAAAGCCAAGAAAAAAAAAAAAAAAAAGAATCATTTGGAAGCAAATGTCAACAACACCAAGGTTGAGAAATCCTGCCCCAGATCTTACTTCAAAAAAGTAAATCATTGGCAGTGTCACACCTTCGGGTCACCTACTACTTCTCTGCAAAATAAGGTGAAATGAGCCAAGGTTGTTTCTTGAAACAGTATTACAGCTACTCAAAACTGTACTGAGTTAAAACAACCCTGGTTGTTTGACCAGGATAAACATATCAACCAGGCACAAATTTCAGATTTAAATAGAAATGACCACAAAACAATATGTAGGGAGAAAATGATGCATTCTACTGTATTATCAAAGTCAGTTCAACCTTTACTCTTTGATATATATGTATGAAATAATTCTTCCACATTTAAATTTCATGTTCGGTCTTTTAAAAATTCTAAAGTACTATGCTGAATTTTCTCTGATTGATTTCCCACAAATTACCCCATTTGATTTTTGAATATGATGCATAAGACAATGCAGTCTTTTGTTTGGGGAGTTGTTGTTTGGGGTATGGGGGTGGGGGGTTGTTTCAGTATCTGAAACAGTAACCAGAGACTTGCACTCAGCTCAAGCCCCAGCCTGAAGCCCAGCTCCTAATGCTGGTTATTATTTGGACCTTAAAAAAAAAAAAAAAAAAAAAAGAAAGAGAGAGAGAGAGAGAAAACCATCTTACTGCTTCTAATAACTGAAGACATCCACTTAGCACACAATTAAAGGACCCAGCTGAGTTAACTCGGGCCTCAATGGTATGTACATGAATCATTTACTCAGCAACTTCAAGTTTACTAACAGCTACCCCAAAGAGGCTTGGGTTAAAAATGTGCAAATCTTTAGCATACATTAAGCCATTTAGTAAGTGTAGGCTCATTATTGTCACAGTGAAAGGAAAAGACACTGACAGGTACTAAGAAGATACTTGAGTCAATAAAGTGCCTTGTAAGCTCAAGGACCTAAATTCAATCCCTGTACCCATTTAAAAGAAAGACAAGCTTGTGCCTCCAAGCCCAGTGGTGAGAAGGAAAAGCAAGTGATCCCTGTCGCTCGCTGGCCAGGGAGCTTAGCTGATTAGGTCAATTCCAGATAAAATTAAGGGACCCTGATTTTAAAAACAAACAAACAAACAAGGGAGAAGGCGCCTGAAGAATAATACCAGAGGCGGATCTCCTCTGACCTTCACACGCAAAAGTGCATATAAGCACCTGCACAAACACAAACATGCCTGTACACATACATACACACACACACACACACACACACACACACACACACACACACACACACGACAAAACAAAAAACCCACCACCACAACAAAACACTGAAAATGTGTGCCCTCGAACATTGATCTCAAACAGCGCTTCACAGAGATTGAACACAAGTTGTCCTAAGAGGCCAAAAGAGATAGAGAACCTGCCCATCCTCAAACAGCGATGGCCAGGTCAGGCCAGAATGGCTGTGGATCCCACCTTCAAATCTCACAGGAGAAAGGCTCCAGAACCCCACTCATGCCCCTTTTCATCTGCTGCAGCACAAGACCCCCACACCCCCTTGAGGATTCTGCACCAAGACTGCCACATTGCAAAGCAGGATCTGTAAGCAGCAACAAAGGAAATGGTGGCCAAAATCAAGAGTTCTCTCTTCCTAGCTTCCCTATACCATGTATAAGTCAACTGCTTGTCAGTCAGTCACTAAGTAATTCTGGTACATAATGTTATATCTGAAAAGTATGAGTTGTCATGAGGAGTCAGTAAATTAGATGTATCCCAAAGTACCAGTCAGCTGCTAGTGAGTGGAAGGATTTTGTGTTTTATTAAGGAGGTTTTATTTTGGGAGTTGTTTGGTTGTTTGGTTTGGTTTTCCTCAAAAGGCTATGGTAGGGCTTACCTTCTTTCTCTAAGTTTCCACATCTTTCTTCTCATCAACCTTATTACCCTGGCTTTCCTCTTAAAAAACCAGATTCCCAGCAGGACATGAGCACACCTGCAATCCTAACACTTGACAGGTAGGGGCAAAAGGATCAGGAAGAGTTCAAGGTCACCCTCAGCTACATGATAAGTTCAAAGGTAGCCTGGACTACATCAGATCTTGTTTCAAAAGAAAAGAATAGAGAAAAAGGAAAGGCAGATCCTCAAATAAAATAGACTGAGGCACACAGCAGGAAACAGCCCAGGAGCAGAGAGCATCATATCCTCCTATCACCTACACTGAGTACCCATCACCTCAAGTGTCACAACAACCCTCACATATCACAACCACCATAGAGTTTAAAGGCTGAGCGCAGAGAGATTACAAATTTTCCCAGTTGTCACTTGGCTTTATAAGTAAGGGGACCAAGATGAAGACCTCTGCATTAAATCCCAGACCTTACACACTTGATCCCCAAAAAGAACACCCCATTTTAAAATTAATTACCTCTAAAACCAAACACTAATTAGTGAGTGTAAAGTGAGCCTTACAATGAGCAGAGGCGAAGGACAGCACAATGCATATGCAATAGAAACATACCCGTCATCGCCTTATACCTCCTTCACCTAAGCCTCCCCCCTCACCTTTTCTCAATCAGGACAGTTAGTACCAGTGAAAGCATTTGTTTACTGCTGCATCCTCCCGTCGGCTCAGGAAGAAGAGGCCCTCTTACTGTACGTATATTTGCAACCATCACAAATGTGTCTGAGGTAAATAAGTGATGTGTTTGTTCAGATGATACAAAGCAGTTCATGAAACAGGGCTAACAATGGCCATCAGAAAACTCATTTGTTCATGATCCCTCCCAATTCACACAAAGCTTTCACATTCACTATCTCAGTATCATCTCACTATCAAAGAGTGTAGCATCTAGCCATGAACAAAGGAAAAAGAAATCCCAAAGCAAGTGCTAAGAAAACGGATGAAGAGGCTGGTGTAGAGAATCAACAGGTGAAGGTCCTTGCTGCCAAAACCTGTGACCTGAGGTGAATCCCCAGACCCACATGGTAGGAAGAGAGAATCAACTCTGGCGAATTATCCTCTGACTTCCCCAAATGCACATGAACACACTAAACACACACACACACACACACACACACACACACTTAAAAAAAAAAAAAAAGAGTAAGTCAATGAACCAGGACCTTGGTTGCTTGTTTTATAGCTCAAAATGCAATTTTATACATTCGGAAGGACCAAAAACAACACATAGCTTATAACTCCAAACTATTTTTCAAATAGTTTCTTTTAAGGAGAACAATGAAATAAAATAAAAGCTTTTATAAACAAATACTGTCTGCATCTTTATATTACAAACCAAATCCTAAAAATAACCTTAAGGAACATATTAAATAAACAGAAGTTAAAAATCAATCACTAAGATACATATCTATAAAAGCATGAGGCATATGCTCACGGTAACACCCTGTTTGGCCCCCATCCATCTCCATCATTCAGTTCCCCCTTTTCCCCTGCAGCCAGCCATGGCGTCTCTCTTTGCCTGTGTCTACCAGACTCAGAAAACTTTGCATATGGTTGAAACTCAGGCAAAGTTTTGACTGGTTAACAGATAAAAATTGGACTCTTAGACTGTTAGCTTAAAATAAAATTCATGAAATGTCTTAATTTTTTTTTCAGGGTCTCACTATTCGACCCTGGCCAGCCTGTCACTTTGTATTGCAGATCAGACTGGCCTGAAGGCTGAGATCTCCTGCCTCTTCCTCCTGAGCTCTGTAAGGAAAGGCATGTTGTGCCATAGACCACCATGCCAGACAGAAATAAATACATTTTATCACTAGAGATGAAAAGTACAAAAAAAAGCAACTCTAAATTCATGTGTTGTAACAAAGAAGAACCACAGACTTAATGGCCATGCAGCAAAATGTTCCTCTTGAACACAACAGTCCCTTGTCATCCAGACCTAGAGTAACTGGCAGGGAGAAGTCCTGAGAAATGACTGTGGTATCTTCTGAATCACTGCCACCATAGGAGAAAACCCCAGGAAGTGGTTTAATTGAGTGGCTGGACCAGTGCGTAGGAATCAGCTGATATCTCCCACACTACAAGTCATTAACAATGGGGACACAGTGAAACCAGGAATAACCTCCCTTATCTTCAGTAGTTTGGGAAATCATTTCTGACCCAGTGACTATATAACTTGGGAACAAGTCAGTGGTTAATTATTTACTGATGGCTTAGTAATTAATCTGCTTTTGACCAAGTTTTCCAGAACCTGAATAACAAGGATTTCCAATGGCTTAGACAATGGGACTTTGAAAGCACTTCCATAAAGCAACAATTTTCCCTGAATAGTTAAAACCAAATTTAAAAAAAGGTTATGAACAGTGGGAAATGACTTCATGATAAAATAAGAACCGATGCATCTTTTTGTGCAAGAGCAAATGGGTATTACTGTATGTGTAGCTGATGGCTGAGAAGCCAGTGAGCTCACCAGGAAGACAATATCAGAGTCCATCCTCATTTAAATGGCATTCAAATCTTTACCTAAAGACAAAAGATGCAAAGGCTCCTCTGAACAAAGCTAAGACATATTATTATTTTTCTTTGCCTACACAAACAGACACAAATTAAAAGGTTACACATTCAGTAGAAATTAATTGGCCCTTTTGTGACCAAGAGTGAGGTTAAAGTAAGATTTCATAACCACTGGGTTTCCTAGTGATTCCCACTACATAGTTTCCTGCCCTTCTGGATGTAGTCCCACCTCCCAATCCTAGATCCTATATCCCTATATTCCTAAAGTTTCCAGTCCCAATCCACAAAGGTTAATTCTCCAGGGGGCTTTAACAAGGACACAGAGCAATCACAGGACATACACATCAAGAAGTGTTCCTTAGCTCCATACCAAAAAAAAATGTCTCTTTCACAGAAAAAAAAATTTCAATGGCAATTCTAAAGTATTAGTCATGTGTATTTTCATACAGCCGGGACCCTGCATGGGAAGACACTGCATGGGAATATGGAACACAGTACCCTGCCATCAATACCTGGCAGTGAACCTAACAACAACTCCACAAGTTTCCATGCTAAATCATAGAACCTTCTGGAAATCCTTCATAATCTATTCTTTTCAATTTTTGTAATGCTATTTATTTAAAATTCAAGCAAGATATTTGCAGAAGTATCACCTTTACTCCCATTTCTAAAATAAATGGATGCCTTCAAAAAAAAGTGGTGAGGCAGAGGATGTGGTTCTGTAGCAGAGCACTCATCTAGTGTGTACAAGGCTCTGGATTTGATCTACAGGACCACTAAAGCAAAAGAAAACAGAGTCATATGAAGCAGCACATTCTGGAGTAGGTCATTATTTATAAGGAAAGTAACTGTTTTTTATGCTACCATATTTTTTTTTCCTTACATTTTCTTGAAATACTTAAAAAGAATTATCTTTGGAGAAAAAAGGGTACATGATTACTAACTCAAAGTAAATGTTTTCCAGCCATCCTGGAAGGGGAGAAATATACCATTTATGTTCACTGAATTAGGCCAGATTTCTCATAGCATTGGGTTCTCATAACAGACAAAACAAGCCTGTGACTCCTGCACTCTTACTCTACCTATCCAGGCCCAGAAGGACTTTCAGAAAAGTTTCAAAAGGACAACAATAAAGCACCATCTAGATAAAATGAGTACATGAGGTGTCCTCTACTTCCTGAATTTTTCAGTACTGACCAGGAACTCTCCTAAGGGTGTAAGAGAAATGAGCAGCATGTTTCTGAAACACAGAGTTCTGGGGGGCCTGATCAACATCAAAAAGAAAGCATAACGGAGTCTCTCACAAAGCCCTGAGCAGAACCCATGACTTCAGCTGGGTATGGGAGGACACACTGTACTTACATTTCCCCACTACACACGGTTCCCCTGCACTCAGCCATTCGCTATTAAAAGAAGCAAGCTGTTCTGAAGATAAGCAGGAAGAGGATATTCAAAGCGTGTAGGCGGGATATTTTCATAGAGCTTCTCTACATTCCAAATACCTGAACAGAATGAACCAAATTAAAAACCCAACTTGAGCTATGACCCGAAAGTAATTGAAGAAACAATGCCTGACTCCCTTTCCACTCTCCATGAACACGTTTCATAAAAAAATTAAAATTTAGAGCAAATGCTTTTATGAGGTCAGTTGCAAATTATTTTTAAAATATTTTTGTGGTTCTGTTACTTTTTAAAAATGTATATGGATATTCTGACTGCATGGAAGCTGGTGTCCCAGGTGTGTGTCAAGTCCCTAAAGAGGCCAGGAGAGGAACTGGATCCCTCAAACTGGAGTTACAGACCATTATGTGCTACTATGTGGATGCTGGGAATTGAACCCAGATACCCTGTAAAAAACAAAGCAAGAACTCTTGCTGAGTCAGCTCTCCAGCCTAGCATTTACAAATCTTCACAAAAACATTATATCACAATCTATCTAAATTTCCATGTTCAGATTTTTTTTCTCCAGTTCAGGCTTCTTAAAGATATACCTATTTCGATTGCTGTTTTAAAAAGTTTGTTCCATATCAACTACTAAAAAAGGAAATTATCCTTAATATTCTGAAATCCATGTTTCCAGTGAAAGCATGGGCTTGTCATCAGATTACAGAGCATACACTGGGTCCTGGGTGCTGACACCCTCAGAGCTACCGTGGACATCTGAAAGGGGTATGATTGGAAACAGTCCATGCTTCCAGGCATCTCCGGGAATGACTACAACAACAGGTCTCATGAGAAAAGGAGAAGCTGAGCAAGCTGGTGCCGCCCTATAATCCTAGCTCTCTGGAGACTGAGGCAGGAAGACCAAAAGTTTGAGGTTAGCCCGACTGACTAAATAGTAAGTTGGAGAGGGAGAGAGAAATAGTTGGGGAACGTGGCCAACAAAAGAGAAAAGGAAGGACACTCCGGAAGGGTGAGCCACAGGCCTGCAAACCTGAATAAACATGGTCCATTTATAGGCATGATGGTCTACTGGACAGGTCAGGCACTTGGAGATGAGGTAAGTATTAAAACTGAGTAGGCAGGCCAGTGTCTGGGGGTCACTGAGTTAACCTGTGCAATGCTTTTGTCTTAGATATGGAGGGCAGGCCTAAGCAGGGGAATAGCTTAGCATGGAGAGAGCTCTGTCAGTAAAGTGCTTGCATTCTGAGCATGGAGAACCAAGTGTGACCCTCAGAATCTACACAGAAAGGTCAGAACATGGTGGTGCACTGTTGTAATCCTATCGATGGGGGACAGAAACAGCCACATGAGTCAATATGAACCTGTAAGTACTCACTCACTTACTGTGCTCTTGGTTGAGTCCTAAGGTATGAGTGATAATCAGAATATGGCAAGAACCTGGGGAGTTAATAATGGGAAGATATATACACAAGAACACATCTGGTCATCTCCGTAAAGAAAAGAATGAGATAAAAGATGAATCAAATGGTGGGAATGTAATCTGGTCCTGTCACTATGAAAATCAGTATAAAGGTTCCTCAAAAAAAAAAAATTCTAAAAATGGATCTACCAATGGTCCAGCTATAACCTTCCTAAACATTTTCCCAAAGGACTGCAAGGTAAAATATCAAAGGCCCTTGCACACCAATGTTTACTGCTGTGCTGGCCACAATAGCTAAATTATGCAAGTAACCTTGGTACACAACAACAGAGGAATTGGTAATGAAAACGGGTTACATATGCACAAGAGAATATTGTTCAGCCATAAAGAACAAATTGCAGGAAAGTGGATAACTGTATTAAGCAAATTTAGCCAGTCTCAGAAAGAAAAAAAAATACCATGTTTCCTTCCCATGTGATTTCTAGATTTTAAAAAGGTGCAAAAGATTGTATATAGACACACCCAGGCATGTATTCATATATATAACATGAGAGCAGAAGTAAAATTGTGTAGAGAAACAGGGGGTACAACAGGGTAGAGGGTGAGGTAAAGAGTGAAGAAGGTATTGAGTATATAATACATATCTGTATAAAAAGCTCTCATATAGAGCTATGTACAATAAAACTTTCAGGGGTGAACTGAGGATAGAGGCATCTGCTCAAACTTGAAGCACAAATGGCCTGTATAAAAGGACGCTCGAGACTGTAAAAAGGAGACACCAGACCTGAGCAGATCAAAGTGCCTTGTATAAAAGACAAAGGGTTCACTGGAAAGACCAAAGCAGGAATAAACTTAGCAAACTTAAGAGACATAAAGAATCCAAATGGTGAGAGCTTAGAAGAGTATGGGGTGGGAAAGGGATGGGTCCTGAGAAACGCAGACCCATAGCCATGGGGAAGAGCCTGGATTTTATTCAAAGGGTAAAAATAGTCTGGGGTGAGGAGTTAGCAAAAGAAAAGTTATATCAATTTTTTCCCAGGTTACTTCAGGAAATACAAACAAGAATGATAGTTAACATCTCTTGGAACAGACTATGTCACTAAATGGTGGCTTTGACTGAAGCTATAGCAGAATAGACAGTGAGAAGCTCCACCATGCAGCATTTCTTTTGTATAATGACCCAGAAAGACTTAACTTGGGTTATAAAAATGGAGTAGACTCAAGAATGTCTTCTCAGCATGGAGATAGCTCTGTCAGTAAAGTGCTTCCATTCTGAGCATGGAGAACCAAGTCTGATCCCCAGAACCTACATAGAAAGGTCATAACATGGTGGTGCACTGTTGTAATCCTAGCGATGAGGGGACAGAAACAGGCACATCCGAGGGGTTGGGTGGCTAGACAGCCTAGCTTGATTGTGAGATCCAGGCCAATGGAAGATGCTTTCTCAAAAGAGATATATAGAGCTCCTGGTTGTACCAACTAAGGCTGTCTGGCCACCACATGCATGTGGACATAAGCACTCAATTCACATAAGGAGTTCGCTCAGACACACACACACACACCACACACACACACACACACACACACACACAGAGCGGGGGGGGAGCATTAAAAATAATGTAGTTGTACTCAGATTGTGACTTAAGCATGGGTGTCACATGTAATTATTCTACAGGGAAGTTTTTGAACTGCTTGAGGGAGCAGAGTTGAACAGAGGAGGGTCAACCATTCTAAATGCTCATATTCTGCAAGTATACAGGTTGAGAACTCCCAAGAATATCTATTCACAGAGATAAAACTTTGTCAGTTAGCAATTTGGTGATACTTGAAACCACATGTTTCCTTGGCATTTTCTAGAAGAGCTGGGCACATAAGAGGACCAAAGACTAGGCAACTGCAATCTGAGGGCGAGGGGCAGAAGAAGGAGGAAGCGGGTGGGTGAACGAGTCATGATTGTCACAGAAGCTAAGGCAAGGAAGATTTTATCACGGTGGTGAACTCCTCCAAATGTGCAGAGTTGAAAGAAGAAAACAATGACCACCTGACTTTGGTCAAGATGGATGATGAGTGAGACACTATTGTTAGAAATGACATTCAAATAAGAGGCATTTTGAAAAAAACTTTAAAAGGCAAATAAGAGGCCATGGGAACATAAACCTCTGCCTTCCCCCTCCAGGGCTGATTTTGTCATCTCTTACGTCGTAAACAATAAAGATCCCCTCAAAAATTCTTGAGTGGGAAGGACAAATGTAAATAGAGAATTGTTAAATTGATCACATAGCAGTGAACAAGACTGATTTGAGCTAGAAGTGGGGGGAGGGGGTGTTCAGGGGGTGTGAGGCTGAATCGGGAGGAGAGTAATGAACAGGCCGGCCACCATAAAGCTCTGCAAAAAGCTCAAGGACAGAGAAAGTCAACTGTTTCAAACACCTGAAGTCATTCCCAAAGAGGGGAAAAGGAGTGAATTTAAAAAAACAAAAAACGGTTAGGTACTTCTAAAGGATTCTATCTTGGGCTATGCTACAGGAGGTCTCTTTTAAAGAAGGCACAATGTTATCCACCGAAGTGTCCACTTGGTCTCTTTCTTACTCTTGACTGTCATGTTTTGAGCAGGCTTCTATTAATGATGTCCTATTCATCTTTCAATTTACTGTGCCATGTACATAATAACAAGCTGAAAATCACACATCTATTCCTCTATTCAAATGTCTTATTCATTCCATTAATAATATTATCCATTAATATTAATAATAACTATAATTAATAATAATTTATCCACTGGGTCTTATTTTAAAGACCCAGTGCATAAATTATTGTGATCTAGATCAATATTTCTAGTATTACTCTGGTGAATTTTTTCAATTACCTACAAGTTAAATGATACACTGCTAAAAAGTTGAGAATTTAAATCCACCTCAGGATTTACACAATATTGCCTCCCTAAAATGCCTTTCTACCAAAATACAACTTGTATCTCATTTCAAAGCATTGTGAATCATAATACCTTTGGTTACATTAGAGAAAAACATCTAGTTTAGTTGTTGAAACTCTTGGATCCAATCTCTAAATACTTATAGATCCAATACTTGAAAGCATAAGAACTATTAAGAAACCTATTCCTCAGCCTCCTAGAGAGCTGTGCAGTTATTCCCAGGGAGAAGGCATTGTCCCAAGAGGATAGAAATGAATAAGGTTCACAGCATAGGCTTTTAAAGGTGGGAAGACTTCTTTACCTCCGCTTTTGTCTTTACAAAATGTACCTCTTGGTCATTGAAACCCACTCAACACCAACAGATGGAACCATGTATGCAAACCAATACCAAGACCTGGGGGTGGGAAAAATATTGTAGATTAAGGGAGTGCAGTCATGTCATTCTCATGCACATGTTCTCTTCACTAGAAGAAATTCTTGACATTCCAATTAAATGTCAGGCTTTTTTATTAAAATCATCTCAACTTCTGAGGCAGTAAATTGTCTCCAAAGAAACTCTGTCAAAATCCAAATGACTTTAGCTTCCATGCCATGAGAAACTGGGTATGTTGTAAGATCATGTTAACACAGATGCACTGATCATTGCACTAACAAATGTTCCCGATTTTAATGTGTTTCATAACATGGCTCTACCCCTTTCCATTAGCAATACATCCTAAAACTACTGTCTGAGTATAATGTGTATAATGTCCATAAATAGCACAATTGAGCATACATTCTGAAACCAAGTATTGAGACCTAGATTTCCTCAAGTGGCAATGCCTGCTTCTCCCTGAAGAGTTTAGGGAGAAAAGTATTACTGGCCATGTCAGAAATCTATCCAAAACCCAATGAGCAGGCAGGTAAAAGCAATCTCGATGTTCCAAATGAGACTTATAGATGCTGAGGACGACATCAGGGAAGTACAGCATCATGTTTTCTCTGCCTCCCCAGATGTCCCAGCAGGAAACAATCTAAGAGAAAATCAGATGGTGACTGTCTCAGCCGACAGCCCTAGATGACTACTTCTGAGCAGTGACAGAATAGGTACTACAGGGACACAGTGAGCCTTCCCTGCAGCGCTGCTAGAGCCAAAGACACCACATCTTAGCATCCTAATTCCAAAAGTCTAGGCTGAGAACAGAGACACAGCTTCCAGGCAAGCGGTGGCTACAGTGTAACAACAACTTGAACTTGACCTCGGAAGACCTGCTATCTGTTAGTGGTTCTGCCTTTCCCCCATGGTGAAGCACTATCTAGGTGTGTTGTTAAACTTGTCTGATCCTCTGTGATAACAGTTATAAAGTAAGAAAGAAGAAATCGAAAGATCTAGCCCATCTACCAGATGGTCCTTGTAAGAATTTATCAAGACTATTTGTTGAAAAGTTCTTGACCAATTCCTATGAAAATGGTGATACCTAAGCTTTTATGAAGCAGCATGGCTTCTCTTTGTGGGTAATGGGTAGCCAGTAAAGACTATGAACCTTCAGATTACTCTATTTAAAATACAGTTTTAAGATGGTCCTTGCAATGAAGTCAGGAGCAGTCTGATTTGAATCAACTGAAATAGCCAGTGATTTCTTTTTTTTTTTTTTTTTTTTTTTTTTCTTTTCAAGAAAGAACACAGATACTCAGCATAAGAGATAGGAATAAATTAGAGATAAATATTTCATGAGCTGCTGCTACAATAACCCTCATTACCTGACCTCTGGGAACCCTACATTAACACATCACTTTTAACTCCATCATCTTTTTGAACTCTTTTCTCCTCTGTCTAAGACTCAAAGGTCAACCTGCTAACACCAAATTCCTCCCCCACCCCTGATTTCCACTTCTTTGAGGCTGGTGAAGTACTCTTCCCTCTCATGATAAATTCCCATCCTTTGCCCAACATTCTGGACCAACTGACTCCAGCTATCTCCACATGGCTGTCATGGTTGGACATCTCAGAGCACTCTCCTCAGACTTTCACAGTCTTGTTTCTCTGATACTCCCATGCTCTACCTCAGACTAGGATGACCTCACATCCTGTCTGTTTCCCTGGCTTATGTTGTAATCATAGCAATGGCCTTGATCCCTGACTTCCATTGAACTCTGAGAGCAGTGACTATGTCTGGGTCACTGTTCTATCCAGGGATTAGCACAGAACACCCTCAGTGTACTCTGAATAAATAGACCTGATAAGATTTGAGAACTCTCTGACCTGCCCATCATATTACTGCCTTCTCTTTGGCTTCCACCCCTCCCCCACCTCTTAAAACCCTATTTTCTGTCCCAACTTTAGAATGGAACATTTCCCAGGCTTCCAAGTTCAGTTTTCATATTCTTTTAACTCTTTCCAGCAGAGATGTGTTCCCACCAACAAAGGTTCTGATAAACTTTTCACAGGCACCCAAATCTAACTCCCCCACAAGAATCCCATAGCTTTCACCCCACTCTAAGAAGTGAGTCTTTACCCTGACCACCAAAAAAGAGGCAGCAGAGAAGGAACAAAGGTCAGGGAGGAATCCAAGCGTCCCAGCGGAGACAGCTGAGCCTCAAGTGGGACTATGAGGCAAGCCTTTGCCACCACCAGTGTGTCCTACATTGATAACAAAGAGGCCTCTCTTCTCAGGGAGCATGGCTGGCCTTTAAAGGTGCAGGTTCTCTGGGGCCTGGGAGATTTAAAATGTTAAAGGTGTCCTGCGCTCTTTCTTTGAGGCAGGCTTTCCACAGAAAGGAGAAAGCTTTGCTTGAGCTATTCATTAGAAGTGGGAAAAGCTGGTCTGTACTGGCAAGATGTTGCCGCCCCAATTGCTCATGTGGTTCCCTTGCACTGATGAAATCTTTACACCTGTAACCTACTAGGTTCCACCTCACATCTTCCTGTAGCTGAATGCCAAGGTAAAGCTCAAATTAAATTACCATCCCATGTCCATGTCTCCACCTGGACAGAGAAGCTCTTGCTCCACAGCCATTTCAGAATTCTCTTCACCTTCATTTCTTGAACTTGACTTTGGGTCCTAAAGCAACTGTTTCAGCCAAGTGTAAGGTGGCCATCCGTTTTTGCCTCTGCTAGGCTAAGGTTTCTTAAGGGCAGACTTTTTGTCTTGTGACTTCTACTTGAAGGAGTTTTTCACAGCTAGCATTATATATTCCCAGCCTTTCTTCAATTTATTCCCTCAGGAGGAAGATAAATTCTTCACTGGACTATGTCATGTGGCTTTATGATTACCTCTCCATGCACATAAACTAATCCAAATAACACAGGAAACCAATTGGAGATATAGCCTTGCCTAATTCACACATGAGTCAGGCTACGATTTTATAGGCAATAAGACTTTTGTGGGAAAGTCATTATTTAAATACTAATAAATCTAGATGTCAGGAAATTTTAATAGGTTAAGGAAAGGAAAGGCTTAGAGAGAGCAAGTTTCACCACAAAGCCTTCTACAGCAAGTGACCCGAGAGGGGGATGAAGAGCATCATAGCAACTTAGTGTGAGATGTGGCCAGCATGCCCTCCACACAGGAGGAGACGTGATTCATTGGACTTGTCTCAATTTTTTCAAGGCAACTGAGTGGTATCATCAAACTTCAGTGAATTTAGAAGAATTTGGTTAAAATTCCTTGAACCCCAATACCTGCTCTGGAACCCCACTTTCAAATCTGAGAACAGACAGACCCAAGGGTTTTTGATTTTTCTTTTTCCAGTTACACACAATTCCTCTTTCTTCAACTGGAAAAGAGTACAAAATAATATTTCCATTAAAAGTGCATTCACTCCATTTACACCATCTGCTCAGAGATGCTCTCCTTACACTCCACATCTAATTTTCTCTGTCCTGTGAAAGTATTTCCCCAAAATTATCATTGGACAGGGGCTTCAACCCTGCTGACTTAACTGATGACATGTTGTTGTAGAAATCTTCATAGCAGAGTACTTTTCATGTGTAGAGTACTTCCTGGTCAATAAACATCAGTCACTGGGGACCTCTGTCAATTCTTGCCATAGGGTGGTTAAGATAGTACACGTGGGGTCACAGACACAGCCTTAACAAATTACCTGCTTGTTACCATTATCAGGACCTCATGAAGACTCTGCACACTCACTGGTAACATCAGACATACGAAGTGGAGGCTTTTCAGCTCTTCAACCCTCACAGATAGGACCCTGTGAATGGCCGTGCCCCTTAACCATTGTCTAGTGAATGGGCAATTTCAGATACAGACTCCATCTGTCCGGTGACTGATGTGAAGTGCAAGCATCTTAAATCACTAAGGAGAATTCACAAAACTAAAGAATCTTATTTTTTTTTTCAAGTGAACTTGCTAACAGCCCAGGAAAGCCGAAGCATCATTTACCACATAAAATATTGCTCCCCCTCCCTCTTCGTGAGCTCCATCTAAGCTGGCCCTCTGATTTGTCTAGTACATCGGTTTTCTGATACAGGGCATCTTCTTAACTGTAGGTGTTTTTGAGGGGTTTCTGCTTATTCATATGCAACAAGTGTCAAGTGCTCCTATTTAAGAAAGAAAAGTTGTTAGGTGACCTCAGTGTTCTCGTGGTTCTGTACAAAGAACTTGAAGCTTAGTCAATGGATTGCTTTTAAGGACAAGGAGAAAGGATGAGCTGAACACAGAACCTCCTGCCTGGTGTTCTTCCCCTGAACTTCACCTCCAGCAAAGAGCACACATTAACCAGGAACCCCCATCAGCTGCTCTGACCCAAGCTGATATGACAGTCATTTACCCTATACTCAGACTGATCATCTACAAGCAATAAAAGCTATCTCCATAGAAACTAAGTACACAGTGAAATCCACTCACAGTGCCGGATCCACTTTAGCAAGAAGGCCATTTGCAGCCAAGATCTTGCTCTAACTCAGGTTTGCACATCAAATGCATATCATTATGTCTTACACCTTTAGAGTTTCACAGTCCTGAAGATTACAGAAATCATCATCTGCGGAGAGAGAAATGGGGGCTGGGCTGGAAGGGTAGATTTGCATATGTAGTTATAAAAATGCCAAGACAGATTCTGTGCTAAGCTCCTCCGTCAAAAGAGAACAATTACTCTTACCCATCAGCATGCAGTCTTAGAATTATATTCTCGTCTCTAAACAGAGGCAGTCATCGGGTTATCAAAACGAGGCTATCCTGCCTAAACTCAAATAGCTTTTATATGAAATAAGCACAAATCAATGAAGGGACAGGCAGCTATTTCTCTCCCACACAAATTATAATCTTCTGTGAAGTATATTTGTTAATGAAGAATACATAATCCTCCTACATGTTTGGCTCTACCCCTGCATTCCTCCACATAAAAGCCTACATTCATTTTAAAGAAAGAGAGAAGAATTGTATACCTTCTCATATAACATCCTCCACAACACAGAGCAAAGGAGAATGTAAGTGTTCCAGCTAACCCCTAAATGCATCTTTCCATATATTGACACTTTTGAATAAGCAAATTGCCAGTGGCTCGTGGGGGATGCTACAATGAAATCAACAAACAATGGGCTTTGCCCATGTTTTAATAATCTCCTTCTAAACAGATTGCATTATGAAAGCTTAATTTATTATATTACCAATGACTCAAAACTCTGAATTTCAATCTCTCACAAATTTCAAGCGATAAATTGCTCAAGGTGAGTCACCCTGCTTATCCAAGAAAGAAAGCAGTTTTCAAAAAGAAAGAAAAGTGGTTTTGTAGGTGAGGTTTACCGTGACACTCATTTCTCCTTCTTTCTCCTTCAGTCATTTGAATTTTAAATGTCAAAAACTGAAACAATATGACTTGACAGGTGATAGATCTTTACCATTAGGAGAGCTCCTTTGAAAGGAAGTGACAAAAATAGTTACAAATGTCCCATGCCCACTTCATGGAACAGAATGAAGCAAATGAGCTATGAAAAAAATACTTCCAGGACGGTTTCTTCACCCCACACATCTTTCTCAGGGTACTAGAGTCTAGGATTATCTCCTAATTTGGTTCCTAGGAGGCAAAACATCAAAAAAGTTGTTGCCGTAATACTGGTAATGCTACATTAAGAGAAAATGTCCTTATTTGGGAGTGGGAGGGGAGGATAATAAAATTGGTAAGCAAAAAGAGTAATTTCTTTTCATAATGAAAACCACCGTAAAAGACGAGAAAACTAATTCTACCTAAATGAGTAAATGCTATAATTACATTACCGTAAAAGTAGTGCTTTAATTTTGTCTAATTGTCATTTAAAGAAACAAAAATAATGACTATAAAGATCAGCATACAGAGTGCCCGGACTCACAGGTGACCCTCACCCACCTGCTCAAGCCCCGCCTCCCTTCACTCCACAGGAAGTCAGTAATCACTTTTGCAAACAAGTAGCTAGAGGAAATGATAAGCAGAGGAAGATAAGCTTGAGAGAAGGAAGACAGACAGCGGTGGGAGACAGACAGACAGAGGAACCACAGGGAGAAAGCAGCACATACAGCTGTTAAGATGCTGAGATCAAACTCCCTGTAGTAACCTTATGCACGTGTGAGAAAAAAAGAATAGGAAAGGAAGCTAGTGAAAAAACATTTATCCCTGCTAGTTATAATTCATTTCCATACATATATTCAAATGCACAGCTCGCCTTTCGATAGCTTGTCAAAATAAAATGCAGGTTAAAAAAAAGTGCCAGATGGATAGACAAATATCGTCAGGCTAAACACAACACAAAATTCCTATCACTGTGCCTGCACCTTAAAAGTTTAAACCTCTGCTCTCATTCATGTTAAAATAGTAATAATAATAATAATAATCTAGTTTCTCATGGATCCATCCGGCCGATTTGAAAAGCAACCTCTCAACTAATTGAAAAGAAGCCCTATGCCGCTCTACCCATCGAGAGTTACCACCCGCTGCCCACAGCAAGGTTCTAACTATCCACTTTCTCAGGTCCCGGAAATGCACCTTTCCTCACTGGCAGGCACGGAGCCAGCGGAGCAGGGCTATGGAACTAGCTGAGCCAGGGTTGCTGCTATTCACAAAAGGAATTCCCCTCCCTTCCCCTCTTCCTCCCTCCCCTTTCTTCTTCTGTCCCTCCCCCGTCATCACTGGTGAATGATGTCCCTCACTACCTGCCTTGATCAACATCGTGAGCCCCTGTCTTCAGGCATGCAGGGAATTTAACAGCCTGGAAATTCCTGTTGTCCATTCGCTGAGGTCACAGATAAAGCTACACAACAACCTTGGTTCCCGTCAATCATAAGTCACTCGCTGGTAGAATGTATGGAAGGAGACCTGATGTAAGCGAGTCACCAGAGAAAATACCCACTGATGACGCATATCCAGGCATAAAAATAGTCACAGGGCCCTCAAAGGGATTATTCAACAGCCTACATTTAGACTTTCTTACAACAGACCTGAAGTCAATGTGCCACAGTAAGTGGCTGAAGTCTTTAACAGACTCAGCCAGTAGGGCTTGGTTTAAATGGGCTCCCACCCTAACAAGCTATGCAGTAAATCTCGGCATAAGTTTATAAGCATAAAATAGTACCAAGCAGCTATCTCATAGACAGCCTTCAAAGGACAATTCCTGCTTACAATATGCACACCCCAAAAACATTAGACACGCAAGGAGTCCACAAATACATCGAGCCATCATCTTAGCTGCTTTCTAAATCAATGTTAGGAAAATAACACAAACTGCAGTTATGCCTCTTTTGTCTTTTGAAAACGTGTTTTTAAGTGAAATAACGTTTAATTACAAGGTGCACCAAAGAAACTGACATTTTGCCCACTGTCTTTGAGGTTATAATTTTTTCAGAAATGGTTGGATCATTTATAGAAATAATTATGGTGTGTGCTACATACACCTGCTACATGTGGGATATTACGTGTTAATTAAGATTAATAATGCGTAAGCACTATCATTGTTCAACAAATGCATACATAAATGAAGTAATATATGCAAACATCTCAACTGAGCAAATGACAGAACATTAATGGAAACTGAAAGCCTGGGTTGTTAGGTTATTTTTTATTATTATTTTATGGGGAGGAAAATAACTTTTTACATGTGTCACAATTTTAATAGTTTTCAAGTCATCTGTTCTTTTCTACTCCTACTCAAACATATGCACAGCTTGCTACTCAGCAGAACAGGTCCCTCACAGAACTTTCAGATCAGCAAAGGCTGGATTTTGGCATAGTTTCTATTTGAATATCTAAAACTGTTTCCGTCCAAGTTTCCTTTAAGCAAATGTGTCACCACGACGAACAATGAAGCAAACTGTCTATGACAGAGCCTAAAATCCAGCCTTGGAATTTGAACACCTCACCTGCTTGCTGCACTCTTTTTGTTAGCCTTAATTAACAATCCTTTCCTAATGATAGACAGATTATCAGCCATAGGGTATACAGTTAATCTATGGTACCTAATGTTACTGACTCTCCAGCCTACACACAACTAGCAGAAAGCTCTTAGCAACAAGCTGTAACTTTGACAGCGTACTCTGGGTTTTCATTTAGAAGGGTCTGACTTCTCTGAAACAGCAAAAGCATTTTCCTCTACTGGTAAGTTCTCCACCACTTTCCTCAAGTATGATAACGGGGCTATAAATACAGGTGAAAATTTTTTTTTAGTTCAAAGATTTCACAGATCACTCAAATTTCTCTCTTATGCATACGTGTCAACATCATGTGGCCTACTTTACAGAATCTAAATAAAAATGTTCACTGGTGCCCCTAGCTGAGTGTCACTAAGCAATGTTGAAGAAACACACCTGCACCTCCCTCCATCACTTCATCCATATTGTAGTTCTCTGCCAAACAACTTACACATTAGCATCGTGTAAGGTGTGAGGCCATGAAGCAAACTAAATATAGACTAAGTCTCATTTCACAAAATTTCAGTGTTTGTTTTTTTTTTATAATAAACGATAAAGAAACAAAAAACCCAGATGAGACATAGCCCCCTTTATTAAAATGAGAATGTTCCATAAATTAATGACTCAGAAACCAAAATGATTTCACTAATTTTATATAGCTCTTGCTTTTAAATAGCTCAAAATGAGCTAAAATACCTAGAAATAATCAGGTTCCACTGTATGTCATGCACATGATATACTTACCTATGCTTTCACAGGTCTACCAAAGCCAAGTTCCTTAAAAACCCTTTCCCAACTGCATAGACACAGCAACAGTCAATCCAGGAACAAGACTGAGTCCCATAAATTATTTCCATTGTTATTTCTGATTTTAATAATTCTATACCCATTATTAAATTTTGCTATCAGAAAAACATTGTTTTCCTGTTAGAAACTATGCGATGGATTTTATATTTCAATATATGACATCACTTCCTGCATTGGGGATGACAATTAAGACCCTAAAGAAAACACTACCAGGGCTAGAGAGATGACTAGGTAGCTAAGAGCACCAGTTGCTCTTCCAGAGGATCAAAGTTTGAGTCCCACAATCCTCATGGGGGCTCACAGCTATCCATAACTTCAGTTCCAAGAGATCTGGCACCATGTTCTGGCCCCTAAGTACATCAGGAATACAAGTGACACATAGGCATACATGCAGGAAAAACACTCCTATACATACATATGTACATACATACATACATACATACATACATACATACATACATACATACATACATAGATCTTTAGTTAGGCATAGTGGTAAACACCTTTAATCCCAGTATTCAGGAGGGAGAGTCAGGAGGTTCTCTGTGAGTTCATGATCAGGCCAGCCTGATCTATATAATGAGCTCCAGGCCAGCAAGGGAAAAATAAGTCAATACATGAATAAATAATAAAAATAAATAAATCGTAAAAGAAAACATAGCTTACATGTTTTAAATGTCATTGTACAGTTAATAAAGCAATTGATTCTACCTTTTGAAACATGACCCAAATCACTAGCTCTCTAACCTAAAATCAGGTTATTGAACTATCTGTACTGAACTAAAGGCAAAAAGACAGACGTAAGATGGTATAGCATAAAAGCAATACAATTTGGGAGAATAAATCTTTTTTCAGTATTAGACTCCCCAAAAGCCATATTTAAGTTCATCATGGAATAGTTAGCCTCTGTGGGGTTGATTGGTGCTTAGGATGGTAGCAGAACATAGTTCTGGTTGTCTCTGTAGGGGTACTTCCAGAGAGAGTTGAGTGGTGGGAGGAATCCGCCTTGATGGTGGATGTCATCACTTAATACCTGGGGGTCCAGATGGACAAATGAGAAGACCTGCTAGTATTTACTCCCTCTGCCCACTTCCTAGTCTCCATAGTGTCAGTTAGATTATGCTACCAAACCATACTTTCTGTGTCATGATGAGCTAAAACCTCTCTAATTGGGAGCAAAATGAATCCACCCCTTCTTAGAAGAATTGTTCATCATATTTGTTTTTTTTAAAAAAGGCTTACGTAATCTTATATATCACTAATGGAAAACCATGCTAAGAAACCTTTTTACTTGTTTTAACTATATCAAAAGTGGAAAAATATGATGCAGTTCACTATGCCATACTTAAAAGACAAGAACTAAATATCAATTTATACTATAGGATTAGTTGCCCCTGTCAGTTTCAGGATCTAAATGAGATTTGGGGGTTTTTTTTTTGTTTGATTTTTTTTTTTTTTTTGTAAAAAAGTTGTATCCTTGAAATGTCTCATTTTTTCAATAGCAGTCCTTTTTAATGTAGTAAATAATATTACTTACTGGATATTTTATGGGCTGAATTCAGTGAAGCTACCATCTTCTTTTCCAGCCTGTTCTCTCCCCAGCACCCACACTTAATCACCACACCAGTCACTTTCATCACTTCCTTCTGTCTGTCTTGTCTCTAACTCCACTGCAGTGACCTCAGCTATAGCTTTCACTGTTGGTCTTTGGGTAAACACAGTAATTACCCTTCAGTCCTCTGGAACCTCACTGTACAGAAATGTACAGAACCAAGAGTGGCGTTAATGAATCACAAATCTGTCTATGGTATGACTTTCACTAAAATCTCAATGCAGCCAGACAGTCCAGCAGATAAAGACGATTACCAACAACCCTGAAGACCTGAGTTCAAACTCCAGAGCATACATGGTAGCAGGGGAGAAGAGACTCCTGAAACCCCTGACTTCCTCCTCCACACAATGGCTACCTCATGCATATACACATCACACACACACACACAAACACACACACACATACTCAGGGAAAATAATCTGTAAAGACCTTTCAATGGCTCTGGGCTGTGGTATATGAAGGCTTGTGTCAGTAACCACTCATGCTATAGTAATTATTAACTCTCCTGTCTAAACAGCCTGTTTGCATTTGAACTTCCTGATAGCAAAGATTACTGTACTTATTATTTCCCCTCCAGCTTCCAGCAGAGTGCCTGACACACCTGTGGAGCTCATGTAGATTGAAAGATAGTGCTCTGAATGGATATTATAACTCTTCATATGGCCCCAAAGAAAATTATTATATTAAGTATCTGGTTGACTTTGTGGTCTTGGACAACTTGACACAAGACAGAATTACTGAGAAGAATAATGAACCACCATGGAGAAAATGTCTCCATAAGATATTCTTGTAGGCAAGCCTATGGGAGGGTTTCTTAATTAGTGACTGATGTGGGAGGGTCATCCATAGCAGGTGGTCCTAAGTAGAAGAAAGCAGGCTGAGCCTGGCAGTGCTGGCTCATGCCTTTAATCCCAGCACTCTGGAGGCAGACACAGGTGGATCTCTGTGAGTTCAAGGCCAGTTTAGTCTGCAAAGCCTGTTCCAGGACACACTCCAAAAGCTACACAGAGAAATCCTATCTTGAAATATATATATATATATATATATATATATATATATATATATATATATTGAAGAGAGGAAGAAAGGGAGAGGAAGGAGAGACAAAGTTTCTGCCCTGACTTCCTTTGATGAATTGTGTGGAACTATAAAAGAAACAAAATCTTCTCTACCCAAGTTGCCTTTCGTTATGGTATTCTGTCACAGCAATAGAAAGCTAACAAAATGATAGGACCTCCTGGAATCTTGAGCTCACAATCTATATAGAGAAGTGATACTAAGCCGGGGTTGCTGAATTATGCTGTAACAGCTGGCACCTATGGAGAGCGACGTAGTCAGCAAAGAGAAGCAATGACTGTGTCTACAGTATAGACATGCAATAGAAGAATTTCTTTCTTTCTACGTCTTTTTGTGTTTTTTTTCAAGACAGGGTCCCTTTATTTAGTCCTGGCTGTCCTGCAATTCACTACATAGACCAGGTTAGCCTGGAACTCACAGAGATTTGCCTGTCCCTGCCTCCTGAGTGCTGGGATATTAAAGGTGTGTGTTATGATGCCCTGTAAGAGAAGCATTTTTATTCCATGTGCAATTATACTCATCTATCAGCCATTAGCATGACCACCACATGTCTATAGACCTGTGCCATCCAATGTACTTGAAAAAGGGCCCAGTATTACTATGGATCCGATTTTTACATATTAATTAATTTACAGTCCATGGCTACCAAACAGTTCATGGCTATCATCTCGACACAAGTAGAGCCCCTTTTTGTACCCAGATTTCCCTGTTTACCAAATCAGTCATATGCAGAAGCATTCCAGTGTCAGTGCTTCTTAGGGTGTGTATCTTCACTGCCTATTCAATGTGGCCCCTGCTGTTAAAGAAATCAAACTGTGTGGCTGTAGCCTTTGCTCCCTATGCAAATTTACTCTAAGGGGGGTAGGGAGACCAGAAAGTACTCAGAACAACCTCAGAGGATCATGTGACAGACTCTCAGTGCATCTCCTTCTAATACTCTTCCTTAAAAACTGAATTTTACAAAGCTACATCAGTGATTACATATTAACATAGTCACTCTGCCCACTGTCTAAGACTGTATCTTCACTGCAGGCTCTGCTCCCTAACACAGCGGAGTGCCATGCAGGAAGTGAATGTCTATACAAATGAAGGAGGTGAACTATCATGACATGAGGATACAGACTACAGCGGCATGTACATGGATCTCGGGAGCCAACCTCAGCTCTGAGGCTCCCATATCAGCTCTGCTTTCTGTAGGAAAGCAACATTTGACCTCCCAACTGTCAGCTACTACTACTTTAATTATAGCTCCTGACTCTTTTATAATAATGATTAAGTGAAATAAGCCAGACACATAAAGATTAATGCAAATGGTATAATGGAGAGTCATTAAAAACATTGTTTAACTCTCCAGCTCAGTGTTATAGTGAACAATGTCCTACAAATTGGCAGAGCATCACGCATATGTCTCACCATGTCTATAGGAAAGGTTCAAGCTGAAAATAATTGCAAGGATGGTTAAACTTCTATTTGTAAACTCCAGTTTTAAAAAATGGATCCATTATAGTCATTACCTGAAGTATATAGTCTTTCTCTGTCTCCAAGGAGAGAGTTAGCTCTTATGTATGTGACTTATCTCCTTAATTACACCACAGGTACTATATGGACAAGAAATGTCAGCCCTGCACAGAATTTGAACACCACTAACAGTTCACTTTCGTTCTATGCCTTTCAGCTTATGAATTACTTCCCCTTTATCTATAACATCATCATTGTTAAAACAACTCCAACATGAGCTGAGATTTTCATTATTCCCACCTTTCAGGAAAGTACATGGATGGAGTCAGTCAACAAAACCATTGGGTTAACAGTCCTAAGTTTATAGCTCTTAACTCTATTCTCCAGAAACCTAGAGTTTCACCTTCCTAAAAGAGGTCCTGGATTTCACTCATTTGTTACCCTTAAAATTTTAGTCAAGTTTTAAAGCTTGTACAATATGCCTATCTCGTCATATTCCTGTGAGACTATGTATAAACACTAATACATTAAATTAGTGGTTTTGAAATTTGTGTTCTCTGCCACACTCACTTAGCAAATCTCTTTATAAGATACCTTATAAAGCTGGTGTGCCATGTACAAAAAGTCCCATTTATAAGTAAGAGTCAAGGCCTGAGGAGGTCTTGACTCTTGATTGTGTTTTCATGGCAGAGAAGAAGGATGTGAGTACATGAGCTGCATGTGAAGATCTACTTCCAACCAGCTAGGTAAGTTCATCCTCTCTGGGACTCACCCTCCTTCTAGATAAAAGGAGAGACTTGGTGACTCGCAGATGCCATGTACCAGTTAAAATTCCATCCTTTGCAACTTGCTATTAGGCATCATCTTCCAGACAAGGCCTCAGATGGTAGAGCCCTTGCTGGATCTTTGTTCCGGGTCCATGCATTGTTATGTTTCTCATGACATTCCTCTGTTGCCCCTCAACAAAAAAAAAAAAAGGACCTAATCAAGGAGTTCATCTGGTCTTATTTATTCTTTGATACGATGGCTATGCCCAGCCAGTAAAAACATTCCTCTAGAAAAAAAGGCCATCAGCAGCATGCATATGTAGACAGGTTCTGGAGTCTAGAGACAAGGGTGTATCCTCACATGACATTTTCCGCCCTGTTCTCCCACATTTCCACCTTGGGCAGAGGTATGATTGTTTTGATAGGATTTCATCATTTTCATTTCTGTTTTCAATGAAATCATCCAAGATTTTCAATGAGACTCAAGATTACAGCAAAGACCTGTTCTTATCCTCAGAGATCCTAAAATAGGACTGCAGTGAACTTAAGGCAACTGAAAAGTAACCTATTCAGGAAGTCTTCCACACTGAAGGAGGAAACAAGTCCTTAGAGCAAACAGGTCCAGTTGCAGTTCCCTGGCAAAAGATGGAGGGGATGTATGAACACACACCAATGCACAGTACCTCCGCTGGCACAGAGAATGCTCTCCCTGCACCCCTACAGTGGAGGCTGGACATGAGCAACCTGACCCCCTGAAGTCTTTGAGCCTGGCAGAAACCTGAGATGCTCTAGGTTATTTTTGCTGATGGCTTGTGGTTCTTAAAGGGACTGTGTTCTAAGTATATATATCTGGACAAGGGATGCACAATAATGACAAGATGAATGTGATAAGCCCATCTTCATTACAAGCAGAGCATAAAACTGCAGAGGAGGTAAATGTGCAAGTATAAAGCGAATCTTCTAATGCCCTCTCAAAAGGATCAATCCCACATCTTTTGGGGAATCATCACAGTTTAAAATGTGAAAATGCTACATAACTAAGAATTCTATTGACTTAAAATGTAAACAGATGGCAGGCTATGCCCAAGGCTTTGTCCTTAGTGCAAGCCTACTACTTAAATAGAAGTTAGGAGCAGAGATTAGAATTGGAAACGGTGCCAGGACTGGCTCTACCATTTTTATAAGAAGTATAATTATTACATTGAACAAA
Organism: Sigmodon hispidus; assembly: GCA_004025045.1. Lineage (NCBI taxonomy): Eukaryota > Metazoa > Chordata > Mammalia > Rodentia > Cricetidae > Sigmodon > Sigmodon hispidus. The sequence continues at coordinate 25,815 of PVIH01006940.1, forward strand.
AAGCAAAGTTCAGTGAGAGTTCACAATGTGCTCAAAAGTTGTATGACATGGCTGTTAACACACAGCAACTCACAGCAGCTATAGTACCTACACAAGACCTGCACAAGATCAAGTCCATTAAAAATCCCAGTATGCAGTAAGGAAAATCTTCCTTGGCCCCATCCCTACCTGGGGAGCTATCCTGAGTTGGTTTGTTTGGGAGGTAGGGAGTATTGTTTTGTTTTGTTTTGTCAAGTTGAGTCACCTGGTAAAAAGGAACCTAAATTAGGGGATTGCCTCCATAACATTGGTTCTGAATATGTGATTGGGGGGAGCGTAGTTCTTGAATAAGGGCTGATGTGAAAAGACCCAGCCCACTGTGGGTGGTGCTACTCTGGGCAAGTGGGCCTGGCCTGTAAAACAAAGCCTGTGGAGTAAGGCTATTTTTGGTGTTCCTTCAAGGCCCCTGCTCCACTCCCTCCACATGACTTCCCTCAGAGATGAACTGTGACCTGATGTGTAAGATGAAAAAGCTCATTCCTCCCCAAACTGGGTTTAGTTGGTGTTTTTTGTTTTGTTTTCTTTTTCACAGCAATCCAAAGCTAACTAGGACAGGAGCTGCTGGCAGGTGATAACTATTGAGGGAGAATCACTTTGCTTTAGGAGGTGGCAGTCCTGACACACTGCCCAGGCCTCCTGTGAGCAGCGCCACACTTGGACACATTTGGACAACACTAATTGGGCTTTGATAGCTTGTTTGTTTGTTTGATAAGAGCATATTAAATTGGGAGGGAGGAACATTAGGAAGGTTGGTGGGGGAGGGGAATGATTAAGATACATTGTAAATAAGCATGAACTTTTCAAAGAATTAAAAATATTATTTAAAAAGAAAAAAGTAGGGTAAGCAATGAATGCACTAGTCTCTCAACAGAAATGGTGCTGATTCTAAGAGCAAATACCCACTTGAGAAAAAAAAAATCTCATGAAACAATGAGTCCTTCATCTTCCTCCCCACATCCCTATTGTGATCTGGGGAGGAGCAGGACTAACCCAGGAATAAGAGAAATGAGATCAAGTCATAAATGCCAAGGACTATAAACCTGCTGGTGACCTTGCCCAAGTTGACACCACAGACTAACTTCAGTGGGAATCAGTGGTACCAAAGGGCATCCACTACTTTTAGAGACCCAATGAGAGCAACACACATGTAATGTTTCAGACTAGATCCTGGCATAAATAACCTTCCTCAGTGAAAATGTTGTTGATATCTGGGCTCTCCATATTCCTACTCAGCAGGTGTGTGGTTCAATCTGTCTTGAAGTCTGACAATGTGTAATCCTAAGAGGACATCTACTTGTTGAAGAATTTGACAGTATCAAGTCTAACACTTGGAACTATGTCAGCCAAGTGACTGACTCTCCTTTGGAGCTGAGAGAACTGAAACTGAGGTTTTGGTAAGTTGTGGCTAGTAAAGGATAGAGCAGGAATCTTAACTCAGGTCTGACATCACACTCTGAGCTGTCAACCACCTCCTCTCAAGTGGAGAACAAGTGGAGGAAGCCTGGAAAACTGCAGAATGACCCTCGGGTGCTGTCCTATGTTGCACCAGTTAGCTATAAGCTTAGCTGAGCCCATTAACCTTTCCAATCTCTGTTCTACCTTCCAGTCATGATTTTGTGGAAGCTAACCATCCATTATCAGACTAGAGGTTACTCTACAGAGAATAAGGTTCCCTGTAATCCTATTAAAATTACATTACTATTCGTGTTCATTGTTGAGCCATCAATCTTCCGCAATGCAAACAGAAGATCATATAAATCATGCCAAACCACACAGATGCACAGTGTCTTATGGATCATAAAGCATCTTTACAAATATTTGTTGATTTAACCTTCCAGACAACTCAGCAAGGTGGTACTGAGCCTGTCTCTCAAGTGAGGAAATCAGCTATATATTAGGTCAGTTGCACACAACTCAAATAATCAGTGCTAGAGTGCTAGATTCATCCCTTGGATGCCAGATAGCCTACCTCTCTGCCCTGTGAAGTTTATCACCCAAAGCTCCAGACAATGCAGCAGTACCTCTCTGGTATAATGCACTATGCTCAGTAAAATGTCGAGATGAGGTGTGTTCCCAGCCTCCCCTGTCATTAATGTCACTGTCTTTGACCTGTGATGAGAATCTTTCAATTAACTTCTCAGCCATTTCTCAACATAGCCCAAGTATTACCCAAAGAAAACAGACCAATAGGATCACCTCAAAGCTTGAGCACTCAAGGAAGCAGAAGCCATGTCTCAAGTGTGATTTTATGGCACAGAACACATTTTATGCACCGAGGAATAAATAGCCCGTGATTTTAATTGAATAAAGCTCAAGAGACCCATAACTTAACAAAACTGTATATATGTATAACCAAAAATATAGTCCATTCTTAGTCTATTTAAAAGTATATGTGCCTATAAAAGAGGGTATAACAATATAATGTATGTTTGAGGATAACACTTTTAAAAAAGATTCATTTATTATGTATACAGTATATAGAAAAGGGTACCAGATGTCATTATAGATGGTTGTGAACCACCATGTGGTTGCTGGGAATTGAACTCAGGACCTCTGGAAGAACAGTCAGTGCTCTTAACCTTTGAGCTACCTCTCCATCCCTGAGGATAACATTTATTTTATCCACAGTGTCATTTGAACTATTCCAAGTATTTAACTCTTACCAATTTATCTGATGAACAATTCTGAGTAGGCATTGGTACTTCTCTTATTTTACAGGGGAGAAAACTGACTCCAGCTCGTTTTCCTCAGAGTATAGCTGGTGAGTGGTGGGTAGTAGTTTGAACTCAAGATGATGGCACTCAGAGTAGATGTTTGTAACCATTCTACTACCCTGACCCCATGCCTGAATATCAGACATTGCCCTCAGACCTCACTGCATCTTCACATCTACCCCAGAAACAGGCTTGAACTTGTAGAAATTGAGGATGGCCTAGATCATTCAAAAGTCAATATTCTGGCCTATATGAAACAATCCAGCTTAATTACTTACAACCATCTTATTCCACGACCAAAAACATAACATGGAGCACATTCATCCTACAACAATTTTTAAAGTTGTTAAAAAATAAAATATAAAGTTTACAGATAGATTTTAATAATTATATTTGACTTTGTAGCCAGTTTACCTTGTCATGGATAGTACTTTATTTTTCTCTTAATCTTAAACCTTCATGTTATTTTTCATTTGTTGGTTAAACATCATTTTGAGTCCAGCTAGCATCAATTGAAATTTCTCTTTTACAAAGAAATGTGAAGGGAAATTTCCAAGATTTTATATTCTTAATTCTCATATTACCATCTAAACTGATTTTTCTCACCCCTTGTCAATTTCTCACCCAATTCTACAGTTTTCTATTGAAACATCATGCTCCACAGTTGAATTCTCAAAGTTATGTCTAGGACAAGCCTACATCATCTGGGAAGCCAAGCACCGGAATCAGTGTTTTGGGCAATAGTGTACTAGCATAACCTCTGTCTCTAGGCTCAGACCACAGTGGCCATTCCAGAGTTCTGCTCAACTGGTTGTCTCCCTTTCCTTAAAATACCTAACTGTCCCTCCCCCCTTGTCTGCATGTATCAGTAAGTTCACATCTATGAGAAGTATTTTCTGGCTCCTACTGCTTAGCCTTGCACCTCTTCTACACACAGCTAGTCTTTCAAAATCACAAACTTCCGGAGGGCATAAGGCATAGTGGCTGATCAACTGTGATGCCAGTTCTTGGCAGTTCCTCAATAATAGTTCTTTTGCTCAATATTGATGCTTCAAAATGAGGAAATACTAATAGAAAAAGTGCCAAATACTTCAACAGGCTCATTATGAAACAGAGCAGCCAATTGCAAATCATAATCTGAACTGCGCCAGAATTGGGCAACTGGATCCCACATGCATTGCTGAGTTGGAACACCCCCTCTTAAAAGGTAAGTGGAAGAGGCCAGAGAGATGGCTCAGCGGTCAAGAGCACTGACTGTTCTTCCGAAGGACCTGAGTTCAATTTCTGGCATCCACATGACAGCTAACAACTGTCTGTAATTCCAAGATCTGACACAGTTACACCCTTACACAGTTATACATGCAAGTGAAACACCAATTCACATAAAATAAAATAATTTTTAAAAAAAGGTAATAAGTGGAAGAAGGACCTAGAATTGATACACAGAAGCTCTTGATACAGTAGCCCCACCCCCTAGGTTATCCGCTACACATACGTATAAGTTGTCCACAGAAGTATGGTTCCTTGTACAAAGACTCCAAATTCATGGATGGTAAAATAGCTAAATGACATTCATGCAATGGAATTCAGCACTGTCCTGAGAATCAATTGCTGGTACACACAGCAAGAGCTAACCTCATTAACATATATTGAGTGAAATAAGCCAGACACACTAAAGCAGAGCATCTGATCTCATAGCTATAAATTACAAAAACAGGCAAAACTAGGGAGAGGCAGTGTGAAAAGTCAGGATTTGGCTACCTTTGGGTTCTATAGAGAATAAGGGGGCAAGAGAGTACCCTTAGAATGCTGAGAATGTTCTAGATTTTGGTGGATCTGATGCTCAACTTGCAAAACGCTTTACCTTCCTTTCTGTCCATATTTTATTACACACACACATACACATCTAGATTTTATTTGTCCAGATCCTTTCTTTAAAATCTCCTTGGTTTCCATCCTGTCTTGTGTGGGAGATGCCAAGATCCTTGCAGCAAGGGCTATGTCTCTGTTGTCCATGACATACTTGCTCTCAACAAATACTTCTGAGTCAATGAGTCTACAGGAGACATACCCCTGGCTGGTTTCTGTTCTCTTTTATCCTCTTGATTGTTTTCAGCCCCTCTTCTGGGCTCTCAAGCTTGGAGTATACCTGAAAACACTGTAGTAATAACAATCTGCTCTTGGAAGAAGAACTGGTTTTGAGTCCAGAAACTGGTATAAACTGTCACTCTTACCTCTCACAAGCAACCTGAACAGTGTCACCCCCACTTTGAAGAAGAGGAAACCAAGGTTGCCGGAGGTAAAGTAACAGATGTGCCACCAGGCACACCAGTAAACAGCTGGGGAAATACAGTGAAGAATTAAGTCATTTGATTACAAAGCGGCACCTTTCCACCGACTGTAAGACCACAGAGTCTACAAATTTACAATGTGGGTCACTGATTTCCTCAAAGGCCTGCCTGTCTTCCTCAGCCTCAGCAGTCTCACCACTGTACTTCCCTGTCACCCAAGCTGTAGTCCTGGGAACAACCTCCTCTCTCACACTTTTTGCACTGACTCAGTCACTCAACACTAATTCCTACACAATTCATCCTGTATATATTACTCTAGACACCAGAGCATTTCTTTGGAAAAAGATTGTAATGCTATATCTATAATTAGATATTAACCTAGATTATTTAGATATAGATAATTTAGATAATAGATATTAATTTATTAATTTACATCTATAATATCTAAAGATTGTAATGCTATATCTCCCAAATTCAGAAACTACTGGATTCCTCTAATTCCTGGTCTTGTGAAGCTGCTTTACAAAGTCTATGTGTAATCCAAACCTAAGCATGTCTCTCTTCCTTACCTACAGGATAGAGGTCACTTCCACCATTATGGCATACCCTGATGGACAAAGTCACAGCCAAGACTCTTCCCTGTGATTCCATTCCTTCTCCATCTACCCTGCAATCCAAAAATGTGCAGATGTGCTGCTTGCTCTGGACAGTGCCTTGCTCTTTCCTGCCTCCATGCTCTGTGTGTTAGCATTCTGTACCCCCAGAATGCCCTTCTGCTGCTATCTATCTATCTATCTATCTATCTATCTATCTATCCTAGCCATCCTGCAAAATGCAACTCAGGCATTTCTGCCCACACAAGAGCCCTCAAGCAAAGCTAGGGCAGCATTTTCATGGCACAACTAGAGTGACTGGATGCTTTGAACCTCATACAACCATTTCAGCTTGTGGGTTGCTGTTGGTGTTTTTGTTTACTTGTTTTTGTAGTGTGCAGTTCTCACAGCACTTTATTTTGGGGCAGATATATATTTTGTCTTTTTTGTGTGCCTTGGCCAGAGAAACAGTTAACCAAAAATACTTGAATAAGTGAGTTAATAAACTAAACTACACGTGTATAAATATCCTGCTGCAGAAAAAAAAATCTTTTTTATTTATCTTTAGCTATTTGTATATGTTCTATATGTGTGTACACATGCTCATTTATGTATCATACACATGTATGTACACACAGAAAGAGGCCATAGGTTGATGCTAGGTGTCTTTCTCTAGCACTTTTTGAAGCAGGGTCTCTCACTGAACCCAGAGCTCACAATTCAACAAGACTAGATGGCCAGTGAGCTTCAGGGATTCTCCTGCAGCACGCCCTCCCACCCCAACCAGTACTGGGATTACAGGTGTATGCCACCATGTCTGCATTTTCTTTCTTTTCTTATATGTATGTGCATGCAGTATGCCTGTTTGTATGTATGTATGCATGTTGACACGTGTGTGGGTGCATGTGTATGAATGGTTGCAGTTGTGTACATGCTGGAGGTAGAATCTCTCAGTCACACTTCAAGCTTTCTCCTAAGGCTAGTCTTCTAGACAGCTGGCTCAGGAAATCCAGTTTATACCTTGCTAGGCACATTCTGCATTTACATGGTTCTAGGATCTAACCTCAGGTCCTTGTACTTGTATGCAAAGCACTTTACAAACTAAGGACTCATCTCTTTTCCAAGTAAATTTAATGAAAATGTTCACTAGATGATGCCATTTCTCTTTGTGAATCTGCTAACAAGTACCTTCAAGTGATGTGTGAAAACACCATTCTGCTCTTGTACAAGTACCCAGAGCATACTGTCACTCCCTTTCAGCCTTACCTTAGCTCTTTCTACCCTGGAAGTTACCCAAAATTCTGGTCAGAGATT
>PVIH01006940.1:32865-78758 GCA_004025045.1 Sigmodon hispidus
TTTCTTTTTTTTTTTTTTTTTTTTTTTTTTTTTTTTTTTTTTTTTTTTTTTTTTTTTTTTTTTTATTTTTTTAAACACTTTTTTTATTTATTTATTTGTCTTAGTGTTTGCCTGAAACTGGAACTACAGACAGTTGTTAGCTGCCATGTGGGTGCTGGGAATTGAACCTGGGTCCTCTGGAAGAGCAGACGGTGCTCTTAACCACTGAGCCATCTCTCCAGCCCCAACATGATTGTTTTAACAACAACAAAAACAAAAACACAAATAAAACCCACAAAAATAACACACACAAAAACAAGACAATACAAAAAAAAAAAGCAAATCTATATAGAACAGGTTTGGGTTTTTTTTTTTTAATTGATAACCTCTGAACCCAGTGGGGATGATAATCAATTTTCAAGTTTGAGTTTTCCATGGAACAAAAATAGTCTGAGACTTGTTATAGCTTATTTTCACAGCAACTGAGAAAGACCAGAATCCTCCTTTGTCTCCTGGATTGGAGAAAGTAAGACAAAGGTTGTTCCACAGGAATAAAGACAGGCAAACAGTGAAGGGCTGGTTCCATCTGTCCTGACGAAGAGAGGAAGCAAAGGGCATTTAGGACTTTAGGAGATGGCTGGGGGTAGCTGTGAGACCCAGTGAGAAAAGAATTGACATCTGAGTTGCTTAAGAGGCCATGAGAGCATGGGCAGGCATACTCACTCCATGGGCACTTGGTTGCCCCCTTGCACAAAGGAGAAAACCAGACACAGTGGTTGGAAGCCCCTGTGTATGTAAAGCTACCACTTAGCAAGGCTCTCTAGAATGGGACTGGAGATTAGCAGCCATAGCCCCACTCCCGCAGACACCCAGAAAAGTAGTTCCAGGGCTGATACTGCTCCAGGGATGAAGGGCAGTTCTCTGCAGTAGCCTGTCTGAACTTCCTCTCCTTGTTCCCTTGATAGGAGGGGAGAAGAGGCAAAAGATAAGAGGCAAAAGAGGCCTGGCTAGCAAATGTAAATGACCCCAGTGGGCATCTGTGGTCTCCTATCAGACCTGACCACACATACACACTCACACACACAGGACTAAAGTGCTCAATTTCCCCCCTTACAAACGTATCCCCCGCCCCAGCACTATGCTGTAAATGCACTGTGTACACATCTCCTCCAACAGACTGGAGGTTGCCAGGCAGCTGAAGCCTCTGCAGTTTAGATGGACTGAACATCCTGCTTTAACACTCCTATGGCAAAGGTAGGGGAATCACTGTGAGTAGTAACTGCACTTGCATTTCAGATTCTCTTTTGACTCATATTTCTTAACTTCCCAGCATCACCACCATAAAAGCAGCTGGTGAACTGATTCTCACTTTTCTAACATCCATATGTCAGTTTGTGAGCACATACATGATACATGATCTTCCCTCCATCTTCTAGGAAAAGGTGTTTATGACCTCACAACATCCAGGGCAGTATGTGAGAAATGTAAACTACAAACAAATCCACTCTCAATAAGTGTACTGAGATACATATCAAACACCTCATAACCAGTAGGTGTAATCTCTGGCATGATAAACCAAAATATTTTTTATATTGTGATAATTACTTTTTGAATAGGTTTCAAGAATCAAAATCATTTCTAGAATCTGTTTTCTAGATTATATATATATCTAGATATATATATATCTACAAGTTCTTTTCCGACCTCGTTTGAAAGTTCAGCTGTTATCCTGCTGTTTAGAAGCTAAGTAACAGAATCTGAAAAATAAACAGTGTGCTTCCCCTGCACAGTGTCTACCACCACCCTTTGCCTCTTTTTAGACTTAGTATCTCAACTTCTGCTAAAACAAGCTCAAAAGAATTAAGGAAAAGGGGTTTGGGTTTCCTACCTGAACATCTGCTCCTTCCTGGTCCTAGTCACACCTCTTCATAATCTCGAGTCTCAATTTCTCAGGTAAATTCACCAATCTGCTGACAAGAAGTTTCATATTAAAACTTCTCTACCCACAGTGCATACATTAAAATATGACTGAAAAAAATTGAATCTCCAGGTTTGAATTATGAGAACATAGCATGTAGAGAGAGAAGAGGCAGGGCTGTACCAGCTTCATGGAGAAGCACAGTGCTCAACCAAATAAAAAAGGTTACATCATAAAATAACTTATGTCAACGGGTATGATGTTGTACACCTTTAATCCCAGCACTTGGGAGGTAGAATCAGAAGGACCTCTGTGAGTTAAAGGTCAATATGGATTACATACGTAGGTTGGCCAAACAGTGGAAGAGAGAAAAAAGAGAAGGGAAAATAGAAAGAAAAGAAACACTTAAGTGATAAAAGATAAATGGTGATGGCATTGGATGATAACCCAAAGAAAAAAATAGACAACATCCATTGAAATCAATCAGTAAAATGAGTTCATAAACACTCCACCCCCCCACCCCCGCACACACATTAAAAGACAGAAAGCATAAGTCTTACCTGCCTCTATCTCAACTAAGTTTGAAGTCATCAGAGGGCAGGCATGATAATGTAACATTCCCCTAACAAAATATAGTATCCTCATACTCATAACTTCAGTCTATATAACACAAAACTGTCCTATATGAACCAAGTGGAATGTATCAGGGTATATGGTTATGCTATCATATGTCATACTGTAAATGAGTACCTAATTGATACTGGATGAACTTTTAGGCAAACCAAATTCTTTAAGTGTGTTAATCAGCTGTCCGAATTGACAAGGCTCACTCTTTTTTCTATTAATGTGCATGTGTACATGTGTGTGCTCACCAATGCATACACCTACGGAAGTCAGAAATTCATTATCAGGTGTCTTCCTCCCCCTACTTCACTTAAATTTTTTCAAGACAGGATCTTTCAGTGAATCTTAAGTTCACTGTTTTTAGCTTGATTGGCAGGCCAGAGAGCCTCAGGGATCCATCTCTGCTCTACCACATCTGGGGTTACAGTCCATGCTTCCATGCTCAGCTTTCATTTTAGTGCGAGAGATTTAAACTCATGACCTCACGCTTGTACATCCATCACTTTTCTCACTGAACCAACTCCTCAGCCTTCGACCACCCTTTTCCAATCGTGATTTGGTGGGTTTTGTTTTCATAGTAACTTTTTTTGTTTGATCTTACAGCCTCCAAACACCCAAGAATAACATCTTACACTGTTGTACACCAGTTTTTCTTTTTCTTACCACCGACAGTAATGTCTATTTTAGGTGACAACGTACCTAAAATTGATGAATCTGGCATTTATTTAAACAGACTCATTCTATTTCAATGGCTCCACCCTGCCAATAATTTAATAGATCAAGACTGTCTGAGCAACCCAACTAGAGCCCCATGCTGTTTAAAAACAGTTATTTCCATCTTTTGGCTGAGTAACACAGAGCGCACAGCACAGGTGAAAAACTGGTAAATAAAATAATAAATATGTGTGATGAAATAGGACATTGGAAATGAGAGCAGACAGGTGAAATATTTCATTGCAGAGAAACCAAAATTACATGGAACTTCTAATGATCCCTTCAGGAGAACAGTAAATAACTGTTTTATCCCAATGTTTCTCTTTTATAATAAATAAGTCAAAAAACTGCAATATACCACCCAGACATATATACTCCAACACATTATGGATGCTTCAAACAACAATTTGAAAATCAACTTCTTTCAGGCCAAAGAGTATACTTTCTACAAATCTGTCCTTGCCATTGAATAAGTGTAGACATTTAGGCACTGCTTCTGCTCTCATCCATTAATAAAAATTACAAAACTCACAGGCTCGAGAACTTTCTCACCAGGAGTGAATTTAAGAAACCTGAAACATAACTTCTGGGACATGGTGTCAACAAAATTCAGCCCCACCACCACCACCATCAAGACTGATAAGTTCAGGCTCCCAGCATTCACTCACTGACTCTGACAACTGATTTTAAAACTTGTTATAAGGTAGAGAACCACTGTGGTGGGAAGTCTTTTAGACCGAGTTTTCTTTTTGAAAGTTCTATAATTTTTAATGCTTTCTTAAAGTCCAGGGTCCTCACTTCCCATAGATTTTTCTCTCCCCATGTTACTACATTTAGCTACCCAGCGAGAGTAAGGGCAACCTCATTCATTGAGAACGACAAACAAATGCAGCCATTTTATCAGGAAGAGACCTGAATTGCTGGTAATGTTTAGACTTACAAACTCAACTCTTCTATCGGAATTTCAGCTAATGTTTGATAAGGAGCCTCAAATGACCGAGAAAATTAAATAAATGATATAGGGGGACATACATCACCACTTCTGCTTTTCACATGCTGAAGGAATCATCTTCAATATATTCACCCATCCCCTTAAGAGTCATTTTCAGAATACTCAGTCACATCTTGAAAAGACTGTCTGAGAAAAATATTTCAATGTCACATACACTTTTCTTTACAATATGTATTTCCCTAGAAATGTGAACAATAGGACATCAGACTTTAAAAAGCTAAATGAAGCACATGAGAAATATGGTAGATGAATGTGATATTTAATTCAACACATTATTACATACACATACACTTAAAAATTTCCTATCAGTATGCTAGGGTAGAAACCCTAACTTGATAAAGATTCTAGTTCACGTATTCCTTTCAAATGAAAATAAGGCAAACCAACACAACTGGGTGCATGACTAGTATCTGAAATAAACAGTCCTTTCTTAGCTCAGAGAAAAAGAATTCAGAATTTCACTCTCTTGAGTTTCCACTACCATGTAAGGATCTATCATACCTATAATACTCTGTGGGAGTGGTTTATTATCTCCATCCCCAACCTTCACCCTCCAGTCAGTCTAAGTGTTTCAGACATGCTACCCAACACCCTCTAGCTGTGTTTTATCAGTTAAGTAACCATAGGCAATCCAAAATCTTTAGATCTGGGTTAACAGTTAGTTATATGTCACATGCACTGTAAGTAGGACTCCGATTCCTGCATGATTATTAAAGTCAACTAAGCTATAAGGTCTCAATAACCATGTAGATGCTTTTTCTTGCTTGCGTATAATATTCTTAATACAGATCATCTTTCAAAATTACTTAAATCAAAGCAATCTTCCTTTACCTTTCAAAAGGTTTTCTCTCCTTTATGAAAGACTGGAGAGTCAGAGGGAAAGCTGAACACAAAGTAAATATATGTGTAGCAATCTTATTTGCATTACCACTGTTGATAAGCCATGCTTATGATTCTTATCCTCTTTATAGTTATTGTTAATTTTTCCTCATTTTAAATTTGTGTAACTGTTTTTCTTTAAATACAAAATAAAGAAGGAAAAAAAAGAACCCTAACTCTAAACCTAAGAACCCTAACTCTAAAAGAAATCATATCCCTAACCCTAACAAACCTAACCAACATAACCCTGACCCTAAACCTAAACCTAACCCTAAAGAACCCTAACCTTAACACTAAAAACCCTAATCCTAACGGTAACCCTAACAACCCTAACTCTAACACTAACAATCCTAACAACCATAACACTATCCCTAATAAACCTAACCATAAACCTAACCCTAATACATACAACCAACTCTAACCCTGAGAACCATAACCCTAACCATAATTATAACCCTAACAACCATAACCCTAACCCTAACAGTAATCATAACCTTAACCATAACAACCCTTAAAATCCTAATCCTAAACATATCCCAAAAACTAAAACCCTAACGGTAAAGCTAACAATAACCCTAACACTAAACCTAACAACTCTAACACTAACCCAAACCCTAATCCTAACCCTAAATCTCACTCTAACAGCCTTAACCCTAAGCATAAAGGAAAAAAAAAAAAAAGACTGGAGAGTATACTAAATTCTCAACCCTAAGTCAGAGTTAAGACACATAGTGTTCAGTTACCAATAAACTGTATTTATCAGATAACAGATATATCTCAGACTGTCAGAAATTCACCCTCTAGAGTGTTGACTGAGGTATGCACTTCCACACTTAAGGCAGAAACTTTCAAATATAGTTTTCATCTACTATCCAAACTCTCAGTCAATAACTCTACATTTAATCTGTAAGTATATGATTAATTAGCAACCCTAGATAGTGAAATTATGATTATTTGTCAATGAATATCATGGGCATTCTATGATTCTGACAGAAGACCAAGTATCCACTTAAATATTAACAACCTGGAGGGGGGGTGGTCCAGACTACCTTTATGACTATTATAGTACACTGATGAAAAGCTAGCTGCAAACAAATTACTCAAGCACCAAACTAATACTATAAAAATCTGTGCATAAAATAAAAATCATAATAAATAAATCCATCATACCAACAGTAGAACTAAGTTCAAATACTAAGAATTAATATTTAAGCAACAGCAAGATGCCTTAGGGGGTAAAGTATTGTCACCTGCGTTTGATCCTCAGAGTCCATCAGGTAGAAGGGAAAAGCCAACTCCACAAGTTATTCCTGACCTTCACACTTGTATTATAATGTGTGTATCTATATGCACATCCACGTGCATGTATAAACACATTCACAAAATCAATAAATTAGTGCAATAAAAATTATTTTTAAAAATATTTGGAATAGCAGAGTTCAAAACTGAGAAGTAAATAAATCAGAAAATGAATATAACTAATTCAAAAGTCACCAGCTTTCTTTTAGTACAAAGCAAAACGATGAGGTGAAGTTTTTTACTCCAATACAATTTTCATAGAAATGGAAAAAATACTTAAAAGTAAGATAGGAATTGTACAGAATTAAAAAATATTCACAGTATTTTATGAATAAACTTTTGAGAAACTCATTCAGAAATGAGATCTTTTTAAAATCTTTGAACATTGTAGTCAATCAAATTTGTGTGGCCATTAAAACTAAAATTATCAAAAAAGGTAAACGTTTTCAACAAGAAGACTGAAACTAAGGATTATAGTTAACTATTTCAAAGATACATATTAGAGCAAAAACTGGCATATGCAAGAAAAAAATTTAAATCAAATTAATACAAGACAGAGCTTTTCCATATCCCACAATACTGCTGGTGAGACAAATTATAAACTTGATTGGCAACACCTGACTTACAGTAACCTGGTAGGTGCCACAATAAAACCTCAAGTGTATTGACCCATAAATTCCATAAAAAGCATGACTATTCCATAACAGAATTCATAAATGACCACATCTCTAAACCAAAAAAAAAAAAGCCTCAAATCTACCTGAAATGAGATTGAATGTTCTACTGCACAGCCATCTTTTATAAGTCATTGATTCACACCCAGGTTTTGAAAGTTTATAAAAGAATATGAGATCAAAGACTGTTCATTTTATCCCCTTATTTTCCCACTCCATTACTTCCATGGGAGGTCAGATACACCACCAAATCACACTGTTTGAATACAGGCAGTTCTCAACTTACAAACACCTGACAAAGACCAAAAATAAAACCAGCTGTTGCTAACACTATCAGAGGCCTTGCGATTACCCATGGAGACAATCAGCTGTCATGCAGAAATTGTAAACCTTTGCAAAGAAGTTGACAGAAGAAAGATAGACGCAATGAAAGCAGTACCTGATAGGAAAACCACACTGAAGAGGCACCATATCTCAGCAGGATAGACGGATGGATGGACAGATGGACGGATGGATGGATGGATGGATGGATATACATCCAAATTCATCTTCAGAATTCCACTCTTGGCCCTGCTCCAACTACAATGTTAACAAATCTCTTTCTTGGGCTCCTGATTCATGAGCTAGAACTAAAGAAAGCTTCAAACTGAATGTAAATAACTGTGATCAACACAAAAGAAAACCCAAGCCCTGGAACGATCTGCAAATCTAAGTTTGTGAACCTGCAGGTGGGGAGCAGATGATGGACACAGACACATACACATGGCAAAAGCTACATGCTAGTATCTTCATTAAATAGCTTAATTATTATACAAAAAAAATCAAAGGATGAGGCCCCTGTGGAAGACAGAAAGAAAGAATACAGACTAAGGTGAAAGTTGATGCTAGGTCTGACTCGGCATGAGTCTTGCATTTTCTCCAAGAGCGCAGTTTAATGTATTACTCAGACTTTGCTTGGATGTCTATAATGAATCATTTTAAAAAACATCTGAAGCCTATTAGCATCCCAATTAATTTTATCCTGGGTCCTGCTAGTTTATCCTTACTCTTCTGAAATTCCTAGTCACTCTGTCACTCAAAAGTACCTTCCTCAGATTTCTCTTCCCAAGGAAATGCAATCCTAGCAGCAGGAAGTTCAGAGGCATTAAGGCACTTTCTTTTAGCTCAGTGACCTTCACTGAAGATCCAACAGTATATTCGGTGGTCTAGCCCATGCTATAAATGATTCCCTGGACAAACCCCTGAGCATTTCTTTTCATTCAGGACCACGATGCTGTTCACCACAGAGACCATCATTTACAGGACAGTCCGTGTGAATGGTGTCTGAAAACTTCAACAATACCCAGCTGTTACTCAGCCCTGTAAGGTGATCCAAATTTTGTCTGTAACATTCACTCTTTCAGGAATTCCATCCTCAAGGCGCATTTTTCCTTACAAGGATGTTAACCATACTCCAAGGCCTATATTTTCCATAGAATCTTGCCTGCTTCCTCCCGCTAACTGGTCGTGATCTTTATCTATGAACTTGCACGTGTTTGCCTCCTATTCAGACTTTCAGTATATTAAGTGCTGTTGGGCATATGTCACTGATACTACTGATACTTACTCCCTGCAAATACAAACACAAAAGACAATGTTCTTTCTCTATCATTCCGAGGCCATTGCCAAAATCAGACCAGTTGTTCTTAGCTGTAGATGTGCTTTCTAATCATAAAGGAAAAGAAATGATTCAAGAATGAGACAAGTTTGAACAACTTGTTTTGAGTAAAATGAAATACAACAATGTGGAGACCTAGAGCTAAATACCTGGATCCTTCCTGTCCAGTGAATTAATTCAAATCTAATTGGTAGGATGTTACTGGAAGGAAGGTACTCTGCCCATTTTCAGGTTTTTCTCTAGGACCTAATATATGCCTACAGCAAAAGACTTCTCACCTCTTCCTTCCTCTCTCTCATTAAAATAAATTCCAAGTTCTAGAAATACTTGACAACACAATTCTCTAACAAAGCACAGAATAACTCCAAGCAGTGTAGCCTATTTTATACAATATTAGAAGCAGTTTTCAGCAGGATGTGGTGGCACACACCTGTAGCCTCAGTTACTCAAGAGGCGGAGACAGTGGTTTACTTGAGTCTAAGCATTCAAGGTTAGCCTTGGTTTTCTTTGCTATGTGGAGCTTATGTATGGGCTAGCACTAGTGTGCATTTTCTTAATTAGTATGTATGCTAAAATATCTACTTTTAATAGATGTACCATGCTCCAGGGAAATCATTATATCTATTAAAGAATAATTAGCCGCATAAAATATGATCCAACATTAGCTATGTAAAAAGAGACCTCTTCAGATCTGTATGCAGAAAACTGATCTGAACTTTATAGAGGACTTTAAAATAAGCTGTTTACATAAGTATGTTGTTTCTTTGAATAATGACTCAAAATTCTTAAGTATTAGAACTACATACAGGGGAGTTTGTAATTTAAAAAAAAATCCTATGTATTTTAAGGTATTTTAAACATGAAAAAGGCATGTGGGAGAAGAATGACAACCATGAAGCAAGTCCTAAACATTCATATACTAAAATATTTGAGACTTTTAAAAGTCAGTAATTTCTCTCAGTCTTTCAAATGGACATAGATGACCATCTCAAATCTATGTATTTGTTTACTTATCCAGTTGTTTATTTAAATTTACTACAAGATTCCTATTGAGCCGATCCCATGAGCCATACCTCCAGTAAGCTCTGGGAAAACAGCATCTACAGAGCAACAGATCACTGCTAGCTACTGGGGCTGACTCAAGGACACAATCATGCTTTTGCATCAGTTGATGTGCCTAGTCTACATTTCTGTTCTGTCATCTCAAATGCCTTGTTTTTGATTTCTTAGTGTCCTCTATCTGGTTTTTAGTTTGTATTTCTGACTGTCCACGGTTACTTTTGCAGCCTTTCCATATACTTTCCGATTGTCTCTTGAGGATCAGATCATAAGGCCTGTGAAAATCCATCCTGATGAAGGCTCATGGGATGCTTTAGACCACTTAGGTTTGAGAAATCATCTATGCTTATCCTGTCCTTTCTGATGGGATGACCCAATGTTCAGTTGAAACAGGTTAATATGATAATGATTTAAAAAGACTATTTGTTTTGGGGTTCTTTTGCTTCTTGTTGTATTATTTATATATTTATTTATTTGAAGGAAGGGTGTTACGTAGCTCAGGCTGGTCTCAAAGTCCTTAGATGGCTAAAACTGGCACTGAACTTTTGACCTGCCTTCCTCTACTTCCCCAGTGCTGAGATCAAAGGTGTGCAGCACCATGCACAGCTAAACAAATGTTTCTCCTACAAAACCCTCTACCTCTTTTCCTATCTCCTTCCAGAAGAACAGAAACAACACCCCCAAACCTTACATTCCTAAACAGCAATATTCCTTACCACCAAAAGCTATTCACAGGTAGTGATGAATGCACTACAATATGGTACCACAATAGACAGATCACTACTTCTCAAAAAGCAGTTCACAGAGCAGCTGCATGCACATTACCTGGTTCACTTCTTAAAATTCAGCATTCTTGGACTCCATCTCAAACCCACTAAATCACCTGTGTTATTGAACCTTCAACATCTAAACCCTAGGTGCACCTCTAGAGACTGCTGAGCATAACACAGCTGGAAACCTCTAATCTGAACAGCCATCCAGAGTTTATAAAAGATGCAGGTCTAAGCCCTCAATCCCCATGTCCTCTACTTAATATCACTGTGCAGCCTTCATAGAAGGCCCCTCTCTGCATGCCACTGGATAAAATTAATTCTAAAAAGCTCAAGAAAATAAAGATCAAAGCCAACCTCCACCCTGGGAGCTTCTATTCCAATGAGAGCAACACAAAGCACAGACAGAATAAAAATAAAACTTAAAAGCATCTAGAAGCAACATTTCAGGGTATTCCAGGGCATGGTGGATACATCCACACTGGGAGTAGAGGGCAGGGCACACAGTTAAAATTTGCCAGAGTGCTGTCGGGACTCAGAAAGGAAGTTTCTCAGGCAAGACTGGAGTAGAATTTAGAGAGAGAGATTTTCAAGCTGGTCTTGAATAGATGTGGAGATTGCCAGAGGACACTGAAGATCAAGGAGAAAATATGCATACCTATGTCTCTTGGTAAGTTAACACAAAGAGAAAAAAAGTGTCCTGCAGGATTATAAAAAGCTAAGATATTGGCTTAGACAGAACACCTTAAAAAGAAGCTTTATAAATATACATCATCTTTTGAGGCAGACAAGTAGTACTGTGACCCCCGGTTTGTAGCACAGAAACCAAGAACCACTCGAAATCCCTAAGCAAGTCAGTCAGTGTAGGTCAGGAATGGAATGTACCTTCTAGTATGAACTCTTTGCCCTGCCTGATTTATCCCCCAGTAGAAGCATTAAGTCATTCTTACTCCTTCCAAAGAGTAAACTGATGTGGGATATCTTTCTGTATGCTGTGAATATCATTCGTTAATAAAGGGACTGTTTCAGCCCATGGCAGGGCATTTTAGAAGAAGGTGGGAAATAAATAGATAGGAGAATAGATAAAGGAGAAGAAGGTTGAAGTTAAGAGAGATGTGACCCAGCCACCCAACAAGCAAGATGTAAAGAAATAGGTAAGCCATGAGCCACATGGCAGGACAGATTAATAGAAATGAGTTGAATTAAGATGCAAGAGATAGCTAGCAATAGGCAGAAGCAGGGATGTGAGTGGGTTTGAACCTTGGGGCTAGGCCAGAAAGTCCGGGTCAGAAACTTCCTATTACAGTAAATCATCCAAAACCATCCTGTTTCTCCCTTTCTCCATATTAAAAAGCCAAAGGAAAAAAAAGTGTGAGAGTGCATCCACATGCATACTTTCATGAGTCAGTGTGTGTAGATGAGATTTGTATGTATGAACTGTGTGCTTGTACAAAGGTAGAAGATGTCCCTAACAGACTATGCATCATTTCTTTACAGCTTACTGTATCATATTTGTTTGTATGGGTGCTTCAGTGCTAGCATTTGTAGCAAGTTATATCGAAAAGTAAAAGCCAGTCAAAATCTCTATGATTTATGATCAAGAGAATTGTCTACATTCATAATACTGTCTTAGTCCTTTGCATATTTTCATCTGGCTATGCAGTCCAATATGATAGCCACTAATACAGTGTGACTTTATATTTTAAACTTAAAACAGTATTGAATAAAATGTGAAGTTCCTCAAATGTAGTAATAATCATGATTCAAATGCCCCAAGAAAGGTCAGTGGCTCTCATCTCAACCAGAGAAGATGTAGGATATGTTCATCAACACAGAAAGCTTTTTGAAGAGCACTGCTGTGAAGTGGCTTCCATTCTAGAACTACAACTACAGATCCAAATACATACAATCATTTTTGTTTATATTTAGAGATGTACTTTGCTCCCTTCCCACTAAGTCTTCCAAAGCAGCTCTAAGGAAAACATGTCTTTCTCCTAGAAAATTTCTTACTCCCTTTTTGTCAAGACAATTTTCTTTTTATTGCCATTGTCATCTTAGTGTCATAGAAATGAGGATTGTTCTCCCCTGTTACAGATAGTTCTGGATGGCCAGTGGAGATTTATCAGTGGAGGCATATCAAAACACTGAGTTCTATCATAGACATGTGATGGCGTCAATCATGAGTCAGAGCCCATTCTGGGTACAACCTACAAAATAAAAATGTAGATACAAAAGAAAGATTTCATAAATGTTAGACATTGTCACATGATATAATCATCCACAAAGACCATACTCAAAAACAGTGCAACGGAGTTATCATACATATACACACACACATCACACACATCACACACATCACACACACACACACACTCACACACACACACACACATTCTCATAGTGTTTTTAGTAATGCCCTAGTTTGCTTTCTGTTGTTGTTATAAACATTTTGACCAGATGCAATTTAGGGAGGAAAAGATTTACTTCAACTTAGACTTTTACATCCCAGTCTGACATTGAGAGAAGAGCCAGGGCAAGAACTCAAGCAGAAATCTGGAGGCAGGAACTGAAGTAGAAACCATGAAGGAATGCTGGCTGCTTCCTGACTCACTCCCTCTGGCTTGGCACCAACCAGAGAGGTCTGGAGCTCCAGCTTTAGTGATTCAGAAACTGTCTCATAGACAAACCCAGTAGGCCAATGTGACAAAGATAACTCCTCAGTTGAAGGTTCCTCTTCCCAAGTGACACTAGTCTGTCAGGTTGACAAAAATCAAACCAAAACAAGTCCGACTACAGTTTTGCACTGGGCTGTATTCAAATGACTCCTGGGCCACCAGAACCTTGGAGACTGCAGATGGGATCTGGATGGCATGGTAAAGTTTGTTGATCGTTATACAAGGAAACTGCTTAGCTAGAAACACAGCTTGGTTTACATGTTTAAAAAAGAAGAAATCAAGTCATGTCAGAAGTGAGGATGAAAATGTACTTAGCACATATCAATCAGAAAAATACTGTCCTCTTATCCATGGTACGGCATTGGTCCTTTATCCCGCAGGATGGCGGAACCAACATTCACAGTGTGTCCTACAGAACCCAACTTCTTAGCTTAGAACCAGTTCAATCTGATTGAAAGTTATATCATCTTCAAACCTCAAGTCTAAAGACAAGACTTTCACTCCAAGAGCTCTTCTAGACTACAGAAAGAGAAAATTCCCTTTACAGTATCAGTTGGATAGATCCAAAGTACCTGAAATATGAGCAATTATCTATCTGATTTTAAAACCCATTGAGGGGGAAAACCCCACATCAAGAGCTGATGAATGGAAAGTATTGAAACGGAAGGATAAGCTGATCCACAGCACCCCACTCCTTACTGTTGATTGAGCCCAGCATAATGCACTTTCTCGTGCTGAACTGTGTACATAGGCAGTTTCCCACAAGCCTTGGAAGCTAGTAATAACTACAGGGTCACCTAAGACCAGAAGGAAGGGCACTGCACAGGAAATGAAACCAAAGCAACACAGTTGACAGTAACTTAGTTGATGACAGCTAAGAGATTGGAGATAAAGATTTGGGTGCGGGGGACCAAGTGCAGCCTCCGGAGGAAGTGAAACCTAAAATGAGGTTGAAGATACCTCATTTTCCACAAGAAGTAACCCACTCTTGCCCCATCTCCACCTACACCTACATCTCTTGGCTTACTCATGGCCCTTCTTCACTGTGAACACCATGGATTGCTCAGAGGACCCAGCAATGTTCCTCATCAGCCTCACTCACCAGTGCAATTTCCCACCGAGACACAACACCCACACTGTACCCCCAAACTTGGTCGGATTAAAGCCCTTAAATGCTCTCTTATCCTCGATATCTACATTTTTAGGATGTTTTGTTGTTGTTGTTTGGTTTTTACTTCATTTTTTTCATTTTTCGTTTTTAAAATTAAAATATAATCACTTCATTTCCTCCTTTGTTTTTCCTCCCTGACTCCTCTCCCATGCTGCTGTCCCTCTCAAATTCATTTTTTCTTTGTAATTGTTACATAAAACATGCATAAATATACAAATACCATTTAGTGTCATTTGGAGGTATACGATTTCAGGGCTGACCAGCTGTTATAGGATAACAACTGAGCAGGCTCATGCCTGAGGAAGACTACTCCCACACTCTGTACACTCCTTGGCTGCCTGTCGTTCTTTGTCTATAAGATTTCACCCTCCTATGTGAGCATGTCTATTGATGATGTACTGGGTCAGGTCTTGTTGAGGTAGCCATACTGTTAAGGAATCTCGGGTGAAGCTTCCCTCTCACATTTGTGAAATCTCATAGCATATTTTCTGATCCTGTGGCTTTTAGACCTAGAGTAACCACAGGAAACTAACAGGGGCCTATGGAGTGTGTGTGTGTGGGGGGGGTAATTCAAAAGAAGGGGGAAGTCAATACAGAAAGAGAAAGAAAGGTAGAAATAACTCTAAGCTTGTTTGAGAAACCATAAAAAAATCACATTTTTCTTATTAAAATGACACATAACACATATAATTGTGTGTGTGGTTTATATGAAGGTATACTTTTTGGACTGACAATGCTCCCACCAAGAGAATTACTATCTAACAAAACCCACAATGTCTGGTGTGAAACTTCTCTTTGTATCAGTATCTATTTTTAAAAGGCTCCCAGGAACTGTTCAGTGTCTACAGTCATAGTATACAGAGATGTGGAACAGATTGTTAAGCACTGAGCTCTGGTCCAGGTCCTCAGATGAAAATCTGGACTCCACTGTAGACGGATGTGGACAGCACATAGCCTGCCTAGACTCCTTGTGTCTCCATAGCTGTCCACTATGACTTTATACCACTGAACATAGGCTGTCCAGCTATTCTAAGACATAAGCATTTTTCTATAAGTTAAATTTTTGAAATCAACATACATCTTACTATTAATGGCTTCTTTGAACTAACCACAGCCTTGTGTGTCATCATTAAAACTACATCAAATACTATCTTTAATGACACTTTAGCCCCTGTGAAATATGGGAGAAACTACACCATAAGGTTGTAGTAAAGGTTAAATTTGTGGGGCTGGAGAGATGGCTCAGCAGTTGGGAGTACTGACTGCTCTTCCAGAGGACAGGGGTTCAATTCCCAGCACACAAACACACACCACACACACACACACACACACACACACACACACACACACGCACATATCTTGAGCCCAGACGCCCTTCACCCCGAATATGACCTTATTTAGAAAGACAGTCACTGCAAATGTAATTAGTTAAGATGATGTCATATTGGAGTGAGGATGCCCCTTAACCCAACATGACTGTTGTCCTTAGAAGAAGACAGAGATCCACAGAGAGAATGTTCTGTGAAGACAGGGACAGAAATTAGAGTGATGACAAGCTAGAGCATGCCCATGATTGCCAGCTGTCACCAGGAGCGGGAGGAAAGCACATGTGCAGCTTCTTCCTCCCAGTCCTCAGAAGGCCTCCGACAGCCTAACTTCCTATGTCCAGACTCCAGAAGAGGCCAGTGGAAACCAACTGTTCCAGCCTCCTTGTCTGTGGTACTAGATCACAGCAGTCTTAAGAAGCAAATGCACAACTCTGCTCACTTCAATACTGCCACAGTGGCTCTTCTTTACTGCTGTGTTGCCTCATTTGTCTTGTGGCCTCACTTCACATTCAACTTTATAGCTGGGATACTTCAGGGCCTCCTTACACCCTTTCTTATGCCTCTTGCATCCTCATTTGCAACCCTCACTGGACTGCTGGCTCCCACATGTTGGGTCTCAATCCTTCTATCCCCACAGATTCAGCATGGTCACTTGACAGTGGGTTATTTGCTGGCTCAGTCATTCAGAACCACCTCAAACACAGCAAAACCAAAGGCAGAGGCCAAGACATTCAGCCTGCTTTGCCTTCAGTGAGTCCTGTCTCAATGAATGTCACCTCTACTCCTTCTGATGCAATAGCTATATGCCTATGACATGTTCACGACTATTTCTCTCTGTATCTAATCCACCATCGAGTCCTGTAAGATCCTCCTTCTAGAAATCACTCCAATTTCTCTTATCGCCTCACTTTGCTCTACCACTCTAGTTAGATTATCATGGTAGATTAATCCAGTGTAGTAATCCAGTAACTGGGTTCCAAAGGCTTTGACTAGTCCGATATTGACAATGAAAACATTCCTCATACCATATAAAAAGAAAATCTCAAAATGCAAGTATAATTGTCTCATACCTGTTTAGATTATTTCTATGGCTTTCCACTTATTTTAGGGCAAAGACCAAAATACTAACATGGGTTTACAATGTATGGTGGTTTGTCGGAGGACGTGTGTCACTGTGGAGGTGGACTTTGAGGTTTCACGTACGATCAAGCCATGCTCAGTAAGACAGGCCACTTCCTGTTGCCTGCAAGTCAAGATGTAGATAACTCTGCTACTCCTCCAGCACCATCTCTGCCTGCATACCACCATGTCCCATGTTGATAATGGATTAAACCTCTAAAAATGTAAGCTACACCAATTAAATATTTTTCTTTTATAAGAATTGTCCTGGTCATGATATCTCGTCACAGCAATAGAATCCCTAACTAAGACAAAAAGCCAGGATAGAAGCAACCCAACCAACTTCCCCAGCTTTACCTCCCTGGTCCCCAATGCTCTGATTATAGTTTTGTTTCTGTATGTCTTTCATCTATAATTCCATCCACCATAGAGCTTATGTATAAGCATTTCCCTCAAGCTGGTACAGCAACCAGCCCCCTCACTCTGACCTCACTGTCCTTAATTCTCTCATTCCTAACACCCCATTCACATCCATCACTGTGCTTCAGTGTAACTTGTAATAATAGAGATGAGTGTCTCCAACATGTGTTAAAACAAGGACCAGACTTCTCTGCTCCTATTACACACTCAAGTCTTAAATCAGTGCTCAGCACAGACAAGACACCCAGCAAACATTTGTAAAAAAAATAAGTTGAGGGATAGTAAAGGAATGTGTTGAAAGAAGGCACTGTGTTCTAATTATTGACATTGTAATGCAAATTCCCTCCTTAGAAAGATGTATATGCCATGCTTTTAATTTTCCAGGAAGTTCCTACCATCGCACAATGAATATACAATAAATGTTGTTTGCAGTAGTTTTGTGTAATTTAACTAGATTTGTCTTCTCCGATGCAGTAGTATTAATAATTATACACACATATACAGTTACTAATTTACATCACTATTTCAAAACTTCAACCTTATTAGTCAACTATTTTTCCTACTCGATACTTAGAGTCCATATACATAGGTGAAAGGCAAAAATAAGTTTCCTATGATGTGCTACTATTGATTCTATTCTTTCGCCTCTAGCAATCTATTTGACATAAAAGATAGAATATTTTTATAATGAAAGGGGGGCTATTATGTCACAAAAATGAATCAGTTACTTTCTCTAACCCAACCGAAAGTTTTTGTAAATGTCAACCTCTTTTGCAATGCCTGGCAAAGTAACCACAAAAGCCACCCCTGCAGAAGCAGTGTGTCAAAAACCTCCATATAAAACTTCCAAATTCCATGGATTTAAGGATTCTGCATGGTGAGTATGTTGAGAGGTTAAGAACCTTCTAAACAATTTCAGTTACCCTCTGTAACTAGCCACATGAGTGTCAGCACTTGTGCCTCAAACCTCGATACAGGCAAGTGCAAAGCAACAGCAGCATAGCAGAGCCATATTCCCAAATTATCACATCCAAGCAGCCAACAAATTCTTCTCATGTAGCTTCCCACACGCACAAAACCATGATGTTGCCTTCAGTTTTCACAAGAACAGTGTCAGCGGTAAAGTGAAACCTGCTGGTCTCAGTGCTTCTTCCCCTTGCCCTCCACGCCTGTTTCCTTTGCCCCTTCCTCCTGGCCTCCCTTCTTAGTTTTGTATATTAAATGATCTCAGACAGCAACCCTAGTCTTCATGGCAGCGGATGTTGCTACCTCCTCCTGAGATTTGTATCCTAGAGAGCTGGGGGATCCTCTTATGTTTGGATTCAGTACTTATATCGATGCTGCTAGGAGAAAGCTATGGCGGCAATAACAGCTGAGAAGCCTCAGACATTCTATATTCACTTTGCAACTCTGCAGGCCTGCAGTTCTTTCAGAATTGTCTCATGCCCATGAGGTCATGCCCAGCTGACCTCTTCAGAACGTGATACCCTGAAGCGCAGCTGTAAAAATAGAGCACTCTCTAACAACTTCTTATTCTCCAGTGAACAACAGTGTGTTCTCTAGATTTTAGGGAACTAACACATTCATAATAATTTACACAAAAATAATAGAAAATGAAAGAGGCCCCGAGACATATTTTCTTATTCTAAACTTTTCTTTTTTTTTTTTTTAAGGACATATGGGTTCTGGTCATTTATGGTGATGGCATAAAAGCAACCCAAATGGGAGGACCTAAAGCCACAGATTAAACCATTGCCACGGCATAAATGTTAATAGTTAACACATTTGCGCACTGCTTCATAGTAAATAAAGCCTTACAGATTACTTTTACACTATCAAGTTAGTTTTTTTTTGTTTCTGTTTGTTTGTTTATTTTTGAGGTAGAGTCTCCCTGTGGAGCTCAGAATGTCCTGGAACTCCTTATGCAGACCAGGCTGGCCTTGGACTCAGGGAAATCCACCTGTTTCTGCCTCAAAGTTGTGTGCCACCACACCCAGCAACACACTGTTTTTTTACTTAAATATCTTGACCAATCCTAGGTTTCCCTATCTACCTTGTCATTCTAGTTTAATGACATTTTCAGTGGCTCACATTGGCTTTCTTAATTCTGTTCAAAATGTTTTAGACACTGGAGCTCCATAAGAAACAACAACCCTCTTAAAGCTCTACAGATCTACCAGGCAAGTCACTTCAACCTCTTTTTCTAAGGAGACCAGAGTCAAAGTAAAGGGAAGAAGAAATATTAGTAAAGACTATCATTAATTGTCATTTATGCATGTAAAAATACAAAATCATCTCTGTTCTTCCCAAAAAAGTTGTCTTCTTCACCAGGTTCAGAAATTTATATATCCTAGTCCTTAATTCATTGATGTAGTTTAAAAATTTAAAAGCTGAATCTTACTTAGATGCCACCTCCCAAGCTCAAACTTCAACGAGGAAGTACCCACAAACATCTTCATGCAAATCTGGTTCCACAGTCATCTCACATACAGGCCTATTTTTGCAGATCAAATTGCTCTTTATGAAACTCACACCCTGGTGCAGCACACACTACAAATGCCTCCTAATCATCCCAAGGTCCATTTTTATAAATATTCTCTTTTCTATTACAAAATAGACTCTATGTTCAAATCCCTTGAGCTCTGGAAACTACGGTGTGATACACAGTAACTAGACGAGACTAGCAAAGGAACATTGAAAATACTGGTACCTGTAACTTGAGTTGGTTAAAATGCACACACCTGACTGACACAGCTGTCCCCTGGTCCCTGCACACTCACTCAGGCTTAGTGCTCTCACATCCTACCATAAACTGTAAATGAGCCCACCATTCCACTGCAGTGGTTGATCTCAAAGTGCAAAGAATCCAGGTCCTCAAGGGAGGCAGACAGGTCTGGAATAATCACCTATTCAAATAATGTAACAATAGGCTTAAAAAACGCCCTGTCCTGGGTGTGTACACAAAGCTTTCTAAGGACACTGCTAAGTCCTGGAACATGAAGTAAATTTTTAAAAAGTACTTCTTTAACAGAAAATTGGGTCTACAATGTAGTTATTATCTATGGTGAAAACAGCTTTTCTACAAGCCTTATTTTATGTAACTGATACAGAAGGTCAGAGTTATAGCCCAAAAAGAAAATCACAAACTATTAAGAATAATGTCCTTTCTGTTTATTGAGATACTTGTCGCTTAGTTATCTTGGGATATGGCTTCCAAAGGTCAAGGCATTCGAGGCTGGCATTGGCCCAACCCTGCATTATAAAATGAGGGGCTCACCATTTGACTTCCTGGCTATACCAATGGTGGTCCACACTTGTATCATCCAAATAACCAGCTGTAGTATCAGTATCAGTCAGTAACAGCAACTGACCCCATGACCCCATGACCAGCTTCAAAAGGGTAACTCATTTGACAGTTCCCCAGATACCAGGGAAACAACTCCCAGAGTATCTCCTATGTTAAGCAATATTCTTAGGAAGTTGGATTATTTGTGGTAACAGAAAAAGAAAGGCACTTTCATCAACGGGAAGACCGTTTTATTAACCAATGTCTTCTACACTTGTTAAAGACAATATTATTCCATCTTTGTCTCTCTACATCTAGTTTTTCTTCACCCACTGACACAGCAGATTCTGAAGAAGGCAAGCGGTGTAAGTAAAAAAATGTTCACACTACCTGAGCTTAAAACCTAAACTCCTAAAACCCACAGGCTGTGTGACCTTGGTTAAAAACCTTAACTTCTCTGTCTATATACTAAGGAGATTAACAGCTTTCCTCATATGGCAAAGAATTTAACATGAATGTACAGAAAAATAACAAACACATACAGTGCCTAACAAATTTTCTTCAGTCATCATGAATTAAAAGTCCCAAGGAATTCTGCAGTGATGATGATAAGTAAGGCACATATGGTGCCATTCATCCTGAAAATTATGTAAGGAGAGACGCGAACTAATCAGAAAACAGTGGTTGTAGCCTACAATGAAAAAAATGAGAAAGAAAAGATGGTAAAACTTCTGGAAATTCTAGAAGTTTATCCTCTCCCACACACTTTGGTGTCTAATTTAAATGTCTCCTCATACCTACCAAGAGTCAGAGCATAAACACTCATTTACAATAAACAGAAAATGACAGGTTACAAAAAAAAAATCAACGCAAGTCATCTCCCGAATACTGAATCCCTTTCAATGCTGACATGAACTTGAAATCTCCGCAGGGTCCTTACCACAGAGGCTTAGTCTTCCTTAGGGAACTGTTGGTGCTAATAGTTTCTAGGATATAGTTCTTGATTAAATTTCTACCTCTCTGACTCCACATCTTTATGGTCTGGCCTCAGCCAGCATTCCCACGTATCATGGCCTGCCACTTTTCCTTTGCACCCAGCTAATTCTTCATATACCTGTGCTTGGTCCCCACCATGCCGTACATACATAGCATTCTCCAGAAAACAAGAGTGTTCCAATTAAAATGCTGCCGATATATAACACTCTGCTAGCAACAAATCAATAATCAGTTGTAAATGATGATCAACACCACCAGTAGGGAGAAATATTTTATGACTTAGTAACCATTATAAAATTATAGCTGGGGATGGAAAAGGCAACAAGTTAATTTGAAGGAAGAGGAAGTTAATATAGACTATGTCCACCTCTACTGCTATACCCTTCTGCATTCTCTCAGCTGCATCCAACCAAGACGCTGTCATGAGCGCTTCAGAGGATTTCATCTCTAAAATTGTGCTTGTTGCCAAGTGGTGGTGGCACATGACTGTTCCCAGAACTCAGGAGGCAGAGGCAGGTGGATCTCTGTGCGTTTGAGGCCAGTCTGTTCTACAGAGTGAGTTTCAGGACAACCAGAGATATAAAAGAAACCCTGTCTCGAGGTGGGGGAGATATTGCATATTCAGCTTCAAATACACTTATTCTAAGGAGCAGATTCCTCATTTCTGTTTCACTGCACCTCAGCAAAACAGAAGGAGCGAAGTCTCACAATCAAAACCAATGTTTTCAGAATTGACATCTATGTGTCTGACGGACCTACAGGCCAGACATTCATTTTGTCACAGATACTGACAGAGCATCAAGATCAGCAACGTAATGTGCTAGGCCAAGATAAAACTCAGGGCCCTTCTGATCCTGGAGTCCACTGTGATTGTACAGATGGCAGGCAAGAGAAACCTGCCCTGTTAAGCACTTTACTAGGCACTGGAAGTACAGCCTGTGACATTAATCCATTTTCCTGATTTCCAGAAAAACTTAAACGCAGCATCAGCAATCATGTTAGAGATGAAAAGTCAAATATGCATTATATTTAAACTTTCAAATGCACTTCAGATCTTACACTGTTAAGTAGAGCCTAAGGGTTAAGTGCTGGTGAAAATTCTTCCAATTCAAGTGGACTGCTTGCCACTTTTCCCCCTGAAAATGTCTTCTTTTGTAAATCAATAGGGCAATGTGATATTATAAAAATTACTCTCATTCCATGAAAAGCAGTTTGTAAATGACTAAAACAGTAAATAGAGCACCAGGCCTGCAGGGTTGCCAAGCATCCTGTGCCTTTCAACACTTCAATTTAATAAACATTTATTGTGTACCTATTGTGCTTACATTTCATTTTCTGAAGCTTCAAGTAGTGTCTCATTGTGGCTGAATTTAAAGCACTTGACAAAGAGAGTTCTGAAAGTTGGCCAGGAATTTGAAACACATCTGAAAGCCGAGGGATGACCAGGCCTTTCTTCCTTCAGTTGCTCCCTCCATTCAGCATCTGTGCACAGAGCCAGAATGCAGGGGGAGGCACAGCTCTAGGCACTGAAGGACAGGCCAAACTCAGCCTGATTGCACAGTTCACTGGGAAAGGTATACAGCAAATTCTCTGTATGAGTAAATCAAAGTTTTTAAATCCATCACTTACAATATCTTTAAATAAGTCTTTTGAAAATATTTCAAATTATAAGTCTGAATTCTACTGCAGATTTAAATTTATTTGAAGGTTTCCCTCCAGGAATCCAACTTCCCAGCTGAGAGTTGAAAGACATTTTCTCTGGCTTTCATGAGTTATGTAGGGTAGCTCCATGAAGGCACATGATCTTTCTACAGCTCTTAAGGTATACCCTCCAAACATAGGTTTCATTTACGAAGTACATGTATTTGAGGCACAAAATAAACTGTCAAGTTTGGATTAATATTATAAAAATTTAAATTTGGTGCCATCCAAAAGTACTCCTTAGACAATGGTTTTTATACAACAGTGTGTTAATCTCCTGGTGATTATGAGATTCAATTAATATGTCTGAGATCCTACTTAGCAACTCCAACAAAGATTCTGCATAAAAAAACTGGGGATTATTGTTAATACAAATCTGGAGTAATTGATCCTTATAAATCTACTACTAAATAAATACTTTCATAAGGCTAATGTTATAAATGGACAAGCTGGATTTAGCAGCAGCAGTTAAATCATAGAGAGCAGAGAAGAGTGGACTCAAATTTAACGTGACCTCAAGGACAAAACTGACATGTACTTAAAAAGGTTTCATGATATCCAAGGTACCTTCTGCCTAATTTCACATGAAGGAAAAAGAAAAGAAAAATCACCTCCCCAAATTAATCTTTTACTAGCATAATACTCTTCCATTCCACAAGGTATTTTGATTCTCATCATCTTGTTTGATCTTAAATCTGTTTAGCAATTACAAGTGTATCATGGGTATAGCTCAGTGGTAGGGAGCTTGCCTAACATTCTAGGGGCTCTGTGTTTGATAAAGAGTGCTAGCATGTAGTAATAACATCTACACAGTGAAGTCAGCTCTCCTCAACTAAAACTTCCCTAGTTTGGAAGTTCTAAGTTTATTTCACTAAGCATCCAGCCTTCTATATTGTGTCAAAGTTCAAAAGAAAAAGAGTTACTCTCCCCCAAAAGACATAACTTCAAGATCCACTGATCTTATTTAAAAATCCACTCAGATGGCCTTAAAGGTCTTTCTCTGTATAAATCAGCTGACAGTTCTCCAAGGCTAATGACATCATAAGCTATACACATGGAATAATCATGTGAGGATACAAGCACAGGTCAAGTGGTAAGCTTTACAAGTACCTTAACACAAAGAGTAAACAGTGTTGTGTTCCATAGATTTTTTTTCAGGCTTACTAAAAACTACTACACAGTATTTTCATCTAAATAAAACTCTTGTCAAGTGTTTGATATAAGAAACCTCGGCAGACCTCATAGTGAACTTTGGCATTTTGGCTGGGTGGCCAAAACAATCTACCATTACAAAGCCTATTCATGAGTCAACCACGGAAATTATCACAATGCCTGCTGGCTGATGGATCTTCCCTTTATGGTGCTTACAAGCATGTATGACACAGACATCCATGGTACGAAATTATAGATTGTAATACTGAATATCACTTATAAAATGCAATTTTCAAAGATCTTGTAAACACTGCTTATTAAAAAGCCTAGGTAGACATTGCTTGTTTTCAATTGTTTTAGGTCTACCAGGGAGGTGAAAAGTCACCGAAAGTATCTGCAACTTCAAGATAAATCCACAGCTGCTGCCCTTATTGTCCTTAAGTTTTCAAGATAGTTCGTATTTTTAGAAGCAAACCTGATTTTACCTAAACGACTTAAATGACTACTGAAGCCAGTTGCTGGTAAAGAGTCTGTCCTGCTGGGTCGCCTGGCTTCATATTTATGCTCTGCCCTAGATGCCCATGTCAGTATTTCCACAACAAAGTAAAAAAGGTGGCCTTTAGAAAAAACGCTTAAAGAGGAGGTTTCCTGTCAAGGCTTTGCAACTGGAGAATCAGCCAAGGCCCTATGAGATCAGCATTATTCAGCACTCAGGGCCTCCTTTTGGGGACCCCTCCGGATGCACGGGGTCACCAGGCTGGGCCGGCCGCGGCCAGTGCTCACCCGGGCTTTCCGCCCGGGCAGCCCCAGCCAGGCCCTACACCCGGAGTCCTTGCGCAACCAGGATGCTGGGCGTGGGCCCCGAAACTAGGTCTCAGCCCGCAGCCAGAAGCAGGAGCCCCACTTTCTCCAGGCAGGAAGGGGGGAGGCGGAGAGCATTTCCTGTTGTGCACTGACAGCAGCAGAGACGTCATCATAGTCAGCTCCTTTGGGTGGCCGCCCCAGGGCCAAAGTTCAGCTGCGGGCAGGGCGGAGGCGCGCAGGCGGGAGCGCGCACAGAGGCTCCTCCTGCATCCCCACGAGTGGGGTCTGAACTTCCTGGCGAAGCCACTTGACACTCTGCCCTCCACCGTGGCTCCCTCCTACTGGGCTCATCTCCCCCAGAAAGAGGCACACATCTTCAGGGCTCCCCAATAACGACTTCCCAGGCTCAGTCCTGAATGTAGTTTCTCTGATTGGACTCTGCATAGAGAATCATTTTAAAATCATTCAAAGTGGAAACTACAAAAATTGTCTGCCTTCTCTCATCCTCTCTTCAAACCCCACTATCACCTCCACTTTCTTTAAGCAACTGTCACATGGCAGAAGGGAATGCTTATTTCCAAACTGCATACCTCTAATGAAGTCAGAGATAACACACAAACTTCCAATTAAGATTTTCATGTTCTTTACTCATATTTTAAAAGCCTAAGATCTATTCAATCTTGTATTTGTCCTGGATAATAGCACCAAAATACTTGGCCAAAATATTTTAAAGAAAACCTGACTGGTTTATTGTTTTTAAATCACTGATTTTCGCTTTCTTCATGTTCAGTTTGTAGCCTGCTATTTCATTTCAAGTTATAACCATGATAACCGTGTATAATTCTACAAGTCAGCGGGTTAAGGCTAATAGTGGTTAAAAATAAGACCATAAGGTATTGTATAATCATTATGAAACAAAAACTGAAATAGTTTCATTTAAGTTTGTTAATGAGATAAATTGTTAATTACAAGAAAAAATGATGACTTCTGTTCTCATGGTGAACCAGGTATTATAGGCATTAAATCACCATTTCTAACATTTCAGCTATACAATGTTTCACAGGACATGATAGGCAATATTTACAGCTTTATGCGGTGTAAACTATGACCTGCAATAATGGCAATTTCTCAATATAAGTCCTTTAATGGTAACTAGTCTTCCTCATTGGTACAAAATTGAAGGGAGAGGCAGGATATACACAGGTAAGGTGTATATTCTGTAGTCTTCTCAGTTTGCTGGGAACCTAAAACTGATGCAAGAAATCTATTTTAACAAATTTAGGGGTCTATTATATAATAACATTACTTAAATGTAAACTTCATTGTAAACTAGGGAAACAGAAAATGAATTGAAAGATCAATACAGAGAGCATCATTTTAATACTTTTATAGGTTTATTATCCAGGCCTATTCCTTAATAAAGAAGTTTGTTTTGTTCATAACAAGTTTTCCAGCTAGATAACTTTAAACTTCTGATCACCCTGCCTCTAGCTTTGTAGTACTAAGATCACAGGTATGCACCACTGCAGTGCAGGAATCAAACCAGGAAAAGACTCTACTAAGCTGAACTCAAGAACTCTCATTTTTAAAAGTGACTATTTGTCACTTTTATGCTAAAGGGGCATAAACATGTCATCTGATAATGTCAATTGTCATATTCAATCCTTACAGTCTAAGACAATATCAGAGGGAATCTAGGATACCATTATAGTGACCCAAAGCCAATGTATCTTTTGTCTTTTTACCTTAACACCCAAAGAACAAAATTAGTTTATTGCATATTAAGTTTAAATTTACATACTATGAGAATACTCTATTTTACATGGTCTCAGGCATCAGCATATACCACAGACCGCAGTATGGTTTCTGTTAGCAACACAGACCAAGAACATCAACACGGCTTTGGGGCAACATGGGCCGTTGACAGCAGAATGGTCTCCAGTGGTAGCCTAGTACACAGACATCTAAAAGGATTCATTCAGGTGGCAGCACAAACCATGAACGTCTGCATGGATTTGAGTGGTAACACGGACCACAGACATGCAATAGGACTGTGGACCCAGACATGGCCCTCTGCAGCTCACTGAATGAACCTTATTGTGTGTGTGTGTTTGTTGTTTTTTTTTTTTTTAATTCTGCTTTTTAATTCTTTCAAGTTTAAATCTATAAATACTTGAAAATTTACTTATATCTTCAGAAGACTTAAATATTGTTGCATTTGTAAACACATTTCTGTCCCTACATCCAAAACCCCTATGCCAGAGACAAAGGTTTTTAATTGAAATGGCTAATTCCTATAACCACTTTTGTGTGTTTGTTTTACACAATGCTCTTTGCATATATTAAAACGATGTGCTTTATTTTAATATCAATTAAGATTTTACTAATTACTTTTTTTTTCAACTATCCACTGCTACTCACCAATAAATCGAAATCTGGTCTATATGTATTTTTTTTTTAAAAAAGAAAGTATTCCATTTATGTCAGGCAGTGGTAACATATACCTTTAATCCCAGCACTCAGGAGGCAGAAGCAAGTGGATTTCTATGAGTTTGAAGTCAGGCTGGTTTACTAATTTCCAGGACAGCCAGAGCTATTACACAGAGAAATCCTGTCTCAAAAAAACCCAAAATAACAACAAAAAACTATTTACTTCACATGTCTTTATATTGACATCCGGGAATAAGCTCTGGATGCTTTAGTGTCCACTCTGTCTGCCCCCATCAATGCTGCAGAAAAGGAGCTCCAACACATTCTTGCTGTTCTTCTAGAACCTACCACTGCTCTACTTCAGGGAGGAGGGAGGGCCTAAGAAATAATCATTCCAAATGTCTCATTTCCTTAGCATGAACACAGCAACTAAAAAAGAAAAAAAAGTTTGCAATTCATGTTATTGTATGTGTACCAGTGTTTTGTCTGCACCACATCTATACAGGTCAGAAAAGGGCATTGGATCCCCTGGAAATAGATTTATGGATAGTTGTAAGCCAGCATGAGGGTGGTGGGAACTGATCCCAAGCCCTCTGCAAGAGCAACAAGTGTTCTTCCACACTGAACCATACACACACAGAGAGGGGGAGGGAGGGAGAGAGAGGGGGAGGGAGGGAGGGAGGGAGGGAGGGAGAGAGGGAGGGAGGGAGGGAGGGAGAGTACTCGTGCACAACTTTTACATAACTTCTATGAATTTCCAAACAATGTAAAAGCATTCTTTATTGTAAAGGGGATTCCAATGTGCCCAATTCCAGGAAGACCTCCAGTGCTTTGTCTTTCTCCTGAGTGATTCCTTACCAGCTAATTTCAATATGCACCCCTATCTCAATCACTGTGTTAGTAAGTCTACACTAAACATTTCTTTACGAGTGCATATTTTCATTGCTTCTTTCAAATTATGTCACTGCTTTATAATTATCACACCACAGACTATAAGTGACTGCCCAAATATTGTCCAGGCTCAGTGGAGATTTATTCAAACCTCATGCTCTCTGGTTTATATTTCATTGCTGACGATGACACTTCGAAAGAACAAAGGGAATGGTTTAAGATTCTCCCATTTTATAATCCTAATTACAGGCTAAATGAAATTAATACCACTACAAATTTAGCACAGACTAAAATCCTGTATAGAAGTAATAAGATCAACTTGTGAATAAACATACAATTGAAAATACAGACCATAATATTAAAGTATGAGTTCTTCAGGTTCATGCTGCATTTTCATTATATTAAAAAAAAAATAAGTGAATGAGAGACACTTTACAGAATAACCTATTTAAATATATATCCATATATATATACATATATATATATATTTGACTGGGTATCAAGTCAAACTGAAGCATCTGTAACTTAGTCCCAATAACTACAAGTGTCTAAGGACTGCTAGTCTCATTTCATTGATGGCAGGATGAGATGCTGTCATTGTCCTCTTAGGTCTCACATCTCTAGGAAGCTGTTAACATACTTTCAAGTGGTAAAACACTTAGGAAACATTTCAGTGTGTGACAGCACACCTCCTTTGTCAGCCACCAGCTACATTCAATATTTCAGAACAGTACATTTTAATTATAATTCATTTAATAAACTTAAATAAAATTTATATTATAATAGTGCTTGAACATCGGACTTCTCACATGTCCCCAATGAAACCTAAGAATCAACAATGCACACACCACTTGGTTTATACAAGCCCCACACAGAGTATATTTCTCCAAAAATTAAAAATGTAAAAATTAAAATGATAATCTCCATAATCATTAATTAAATGATCCAAAATTAAATGTACCAATTCACAAAATGAGAACTCTTATCCTAGAAATATATAATCATTGACTAATGTAAGGATAATACACCACCTTTCTATATAGATTCACTTGTTCTATGACACAGGTGCCTGCTTAAATATTGGCTTTCCCGGATATTCACTTTATAGATTAATAAGCAATCTAGGCAGGTAAGTTAAAACTAGTTTTCCTGTAGACACTGTAGGTAATGGAGAGCTCAAATAAGAATATTTTTCAAAGCTGTTACAAAGATGCAAACACAGCTGCATATTATACTGTACTATTCAGAGACTGCACAATTAGTGCACATGGAAGTACTTCCAATATTCTGTACCTTCAAAGTAGAGAAAAAGACATCGCAGTTTACTTGACCTTAAAGTGATAATAATTTAGACTATGCATGTTGTTATTATTCCCAAAAGGGAGAAAGTGTAAAGGGGTAGGCCTAAATAGCACCCGAGTAGACAGTAGTGGATCCACCTGGCACATACTCACTTCACTCTACCTTTAAAACTGAGTCACTATTTTAAGACAGCTCCATTTGCAGGACAGATAGTATATAATAACAGTAAGCCAATGCAGAACTAACGTCTTTACATGTCATGCATGCTCTTTATAAATGTAATTGGATTTCCTGCATAGGAATTTCCAAAAACATTTGTTTCACTTTTTCCAACTGTGTTTGTAAAACTATGAGGATCAAACTCTCAATGCAATACAGTACATCACTTACTGCCTATGGTTTTGGGTACCCAGATGCAAGTTCTTAAGAAAATTGTCTTCCAGTCTCTCTTTTCAGTCAGCATTCTCCTCCTATGCATTCTGATGTCTTCAAAGCAGAAGCCTTTCTGAACACACTGCTGACACTTCACTGCACTGTAGTGTTTATGCATGTCAAAGCCAACACCTCACTTGAGCATCTCCTTCCAAGATACTGCCCCAACATTCTACCTGAGGGTTACTTTGCACCTTTTAAATGTATCATCTAAAGGTATCGTCTCAGCCTCTCTGGTGGTGCTTCACCTGTCTCTTTTAAAAATACCTTCCTTTGCAGTTTTTTTTCTAAAGCATGCCAGATTGTACAGCTTTCAATGGCAGCAGTGAAGCATTCTATTTTCTACCAGCTCATATTTATATTGCAATTCATTTTCTCATGCATCTAAACATATAATACTAGAATCTTATCATTATACTTGCTAAAAATCAGCTTACACTATATGATTCTACAAGAGACCTCTCTACTCTAGATAAGCTGTCTAGAAAAATCTATAAAATATTCTAAACTAACTGGGGCATCTTCTAAACTTTAGAACTAAAGAGGGAATAGAATTTAATAACTTAGTTTTGAGGTCTGATTTAAAAAACAAACAAACAAAAACAGCCCGGAGTGAATTTCAAATATGAACTCCCAACTCCTAACAAGATAATAAAAATTAAAATGTCCCATGAGGTTTAGTTGAAGGAACTAGAAATAGTTAGCCTAGAAAAAAGAGAGGAAACAAAATGAACAGGATTATCATCTAAATAATTATAGGAATGTCTGCCAGACAGTGGGTAAATTTATTCTACATCGCTGCTGAGAACTATGCTGCTGACAAAACAGAACTATCCAGAAGTAGGTGAGGCCTCCCAAAGAAATGATGTTTAAGTAGAGACTGAATACAGGCAGCCCAGGGTGAACTGTCCTAAATTATTTTTTCCATGGCTGGGGATGAAATGATGGCTCCAGTGGTCTTATCTATTCCGAGAATCATATAAGAGACTTCACATTGTGAAGCATGCTGTCACCAGCTGACAGATCAAACTCAATACATCAGATCTTATACTTAAGACATTAATCAGCATTATTTTAGACACTTGGATGTGCTCACTAAGTCACCACAGCCATACTTAGTATACAATGTAGCACAGTGAAAGAACATAAGAGATGTTCTGCTGACTCTAAAAGATGCAGCTGGCTCTACACAAACTCTAACTCTAGAAAAAAGCCCCAGGAACTAACCCATGGACTAAAACACCAAGCTGTATGCATATTCCAAAAGACCCTACTCTTCATCTCTTTCCCATCTTCTACCTCATTTTCCAAGTCACTTACAAGTCAAATGCAAATAAGAACTGTCATTTCCTGTACGTAGTGGTATGACATACTGCGAAAACTTCATAAGGAACTTAAACTCAAACCAGTTGGCTCAAAGATCACCATTGTTAACCTACACAGGGAGATACTTTTTATGGCTATAAAATGGCCTCATACAATCTTAGTCAATTTCAAAACCACAGTCATTATTATTAGTTTTGAAATGTCCTTTGCTTGTCATCAATTGTTCTCTCTTGTATCATCCAAAAGAATGAGAAAAGGGTGGTCAGGATAGTTTCTTCATGCTATAAACTCGTGAGATTATTCACTAAGGGATACAACTTTTTCTGATGGTAATGACCACTGTCAGGCTTCATTAGGTTTAAGTCTAGCAAATTCTTCCCAAGCACAACCAAAATTCAACTAATGACTCAACAGATTTGGAGTTTGTCTGTTAGAAAAATCTAACATCCATATTTCGTGTCCAATTATTTGTTATATTGAATTATGTTGAATGCTTTTTAAAAAGGTCATTTAGAATATTGTGAGCCACTTGGCCCATTTAAAATGTTATACATGATTAAATTTGGTACCAAGTTCATCATGCATATCACTAAGGTCATTTGAACAAGCACACAGATTACATATTCAAAAAAAAGTTCTCATTGGATGTGTTTTCTTCCCCTCAGTTTCCTCATTTTTTTTATTTATTTGCTGCCTGAATACACCTGTAACTAGCTCAATATTTTATCAGCCTTGTGTGGTAATGATCTATCTCAAGTTAAACCCATCAGGGGACATTATCAAAAGCTATGGAGATTCTGATAATTATCTCTCTGAAAACACATATTCTGTAATAAACTGCAACAATAATGATCCATCACCTCTGGAAGGGTCTGCTAACCCTTGTCACAAAATTATTGCTGTGTTACAGGTTATGGGTTTTGTTTTTGTTTTTGTTTTTTTCTCCAGCAACTGAATTATTCTCAAAAGTCAGTGTTGCTTCGCCCTCTAAAAATAGTCCCTGCAATTCTCTCGTATTGCCCTGCTCCATTCCCAGGAGGCAGAGCAGCAGTAGCAGCAAAGCTTCCCTTTCACAGATAAAAAAAAACCCAACAACAAAATATGATAGAGGTACAGTCACTTGGCCTGAGTCATTTTGAAAATCAATAATGAGGCAAGCAATAAAGTGCTGGGGTCAGGGTTTAGAACCATTCTGCTGGCTCTCCCAGGCCTAGTGTGAAGTTTAATGGGCAAAGCCTCAGAAAAGCAGAGATGGCATCTGAAAGCCTCATTTAATTCTACAAGTTCTAGACTTCTAGAATAAACTTTGACACATGGCTAAGGACAAGAAAATAAATTGAATGTTTATAAGCTTGTGCTTTTCTTCCTTGCTTAAAGGAATGGAGATCATCTCAAATGTAAAAATCATGAGAAGAAAAAGTTTGACCATTGCTCCATGGACAATCAGAAGCTGAACTCCTCATGAACTATCTACATTGTGTTGGGCTGGCCATCAGAACTATCCCAAGGGACATTACCCAGTGCCCAAGACAGAATTTCACCACCAGCTTTGCAAGACAGGCCAGTTTCACTCCAAGTCTGCCCTATTCCATTTCGCCTGGCCTCCATGAGGCAAGGGAAAGGGAAAAAAGGAAATATACCCCCTCTTCTCCAGCAAATTTCCAAGCTGACGCACCAAGAAATGTCATGTCACTTCCTTACAGCTCTACCTATGAGCAAAAGCCCCTTCACAAACTCTCTGCACAAAAGATGGGCAAGAGAAACTAACTTCTCATACAGCCAAATCCCTGTTCAACTACAAAGCCTTTTTCTCAGCCACAGAATGTCTTGCTCCTGTATTCACTAGGGTGAGACAGGAGATTTAGACCATGGTTTCAGCAGGGCATTGTAACTACAGAGCACAGAATAAAACAAAACAAAACAAAAAAGCAAGACACACTAGCGAGAACCATACTGATGGGACTGAGTATAGTCAGGACTTGGATCCAACTAAGGTTCCTTCATGTGGCTGCATGTATATCCTACCTTGCAGAGAGATAATATTTCTTTCCTAATTTTCAATGGATGCTTCTGGAGATCTGGCAAATATATACTCTGTGCCTACCATCACACACTGTGGTTAGCACACTTTGGTGGAAGTGTGAACCATCCTAATCTACTGGAAACTTTATTCATCTAAATAATATAAAAATATAAATCCCAAATAAAATCTTTATGTCAGCAAACTCCCAAATGTATTTATAATACAATGTGATAGGTCAATTCCAAAGAGAAAAATGGTGCTTCATTCATTCCCATGCCAAAGCCTGATAACACAGACTATTAAAAACTGTTTGAATTCCTCTTTTTTTATTTTTTATTATTTACTTTTTGCAGCACTAGCAACGAAACCCTAGTTTGGGGGTTCATGTTGCACTATACTCTCAGCCCTGGAAAAAAATAAAAATAAATAGTATGATATTTATATACATGAATGCATACAAATGCACATGTTTAAAACAGTGGAAAATTTCAGTAGAGATATAAGTAATCTTTCAGTGTTTCATTAAATTCCATTTGGGTTAAGACACTCATTATGTAAGTAGGAATTGTTGAATACCTTGAAAGAAATATGGCATAGTAACTGAATTTGCCAGAACATTCCTAAATCCATCTACTATAATGCAAACTTCCTGAGGATCAGGATTTATTTTTTCACTGGTTTGTTCACTAGCAGTGCCTCAGTGTCTAGACCACCACCTTTCCCAGATCACCATCTGCTGAATTAATAATGGAAACATTTTAAAATCAGCAATCCCCCAAATTGCCCCATGAGTAGACCCGAGGCCTCAGGAGTGAACACTACTTCTTCGTCTATTGAAACTTAGGCAAAAGTTCAAGTTGAGTAATTCAGGCACCAAAGGCTATTTTTAGACTGAAATCTTCCCACACCAGAGAATTCAGTTCACTTCACTGGTGCAGCACACTGGCTGAGCTGAATGAGGAATATCCAAGATCTTAATTGGTGTTTCCATTTGTTAACTGTTGAAGCCTTGTACATTATGACATTGTTTTCTAAATCTCTTCAATCAAGAGTTTAACGGACCATTTGAAAATAGCTTAAGAATAGTTTACTGTCACAACTTTAATTCTTTTGTGTTTTTATTCCAGTGTAATTTCTTAAAAATGATCACAGCTGCCGAGCACAACACATTCACTAAGAGCACATATTCCCACAAAAGTTTCACAATGGCCATCCAACAGCCTTTCATAATCTCAGGGGTGTTGAGTGAGTTTTCAATCCCTGACCCACACACACATACACACAGCATCTGGAATTCATCCAGGTGCATTTCACCCTCATGATTTCAAATTGAGGCTCCTGACCCATAGAGTACCCACTTAGGCCCCAGCTAAGGACCAGAGACTGCTGAGAGAAACCTATACTCAATGGCAAAAATGGTTGATTGGCCTTCATTTTTTTTTTAATTTTTGAAAGCCTCTTTAAGTGAACAATTACACCATGAACTGGCATAGAGTCTTGAGTTCAGATTCTGCTCCACTAATGACTCAGTTCCTTTACTTGTAAACATAGAGAGAATAACATCAAATCTAAGGATAGTGGTGAACTCACAAGTGATACCCACTATGGGGCCTGTCATAGGAACAGGGGTCTTCAAACCTCCTAACTTTTCCTCTTAGCTGATTTGCTAAATTGGCCCTGTGCCAAGTTTTTCAAAGTGTTTTGTTTATTTGGAT
This sequence comes from Sigmodon hispidus, assembly GCA_004025045.1. Classification (NCBI taxonomy): domain Eukaryota; kingdom Metazoa; phylum Chordata; class Mammalia; order Rodentia; family Cricetidae; genus Sigmodon; species Sigmodon hispidus. Next base: position 68,222 of record PVIH01006940.1, read on the forward strand.
AATACTGTAATTACAGAATAGAATGGCACTGCATCCACTATAACAATGAAGTTCGATTTTAGACTGTTAGGATATATGATGAAAGAGTCTCTAAAAGCCATGTGCTCCGATCTCTTTTGTTTCCAAATAAAGTCCAGAGAGCTTGAATACTAGCTTCCACAAAAACTCCTCTGCAAAAGACCAAGCCACGCCTTCTGTCCTCTGCCTTGCAATCCTGCTATACCTTCCCTGGCTCTCACCTCCCACTACACAGACATGGCAACACATGTAATTTCCAGACAATTAAGAAGTATAAAATAACCTCAATTTAATTGCATCCTATTAACAAGGCAAATTAGCGTTTCATATGTACACTATTAAACTAGCTGTCTGGCTTCCAAAAGAAATAAAGCACAGTTTCAAATGGCTCTCCTATTTTAGACTACAAACCTACTTACAATTTAAATTACTTTTCCAATAATCTTTCTTCTATGGAAGTATCCAGAATCTCAGTTTTAAAATGAATGCTTTTCTGCACCCATCTAGATAAGAATTCATGGTGTTATTTTGTAACTATCAACATATTCTCTCTCACTGAACACATGATTTTTCTATCATGTTTATATGTTCAAAGGAGGACATGCATACTTACAGAACTTTAAGCTTTTTACAAATGAGGGTGTGACCAAATCTGTCCAAGGCCTAGTTGCAGAAGTGCCTGGTTTCTGCTGGACTTCTGACATAAGGAAATCTGTCACAATGGAAATGCAAATAAGATCTCTCATGATCTTCTTTCTTTTCAGAGAAAACGAAACCATCAGATACACCTTTGCCAAATGAAGCTTTGCATTTCCAGCTCTGCACTCACTGCCCAAAGCTGTCATGACTTAGAAGCAATGGTCACCAATTAAAAAACCATGTTCTAATAGCTTTCCAGTGAATTACCAATCCATTCCTTACACATGTCCACCCTACAGTTTAAATGCCCTGTCATTTGAACTATGATAGCTCTCCCCACACCATTTTGAATATTTTGTAAGGTGAAACTTGGTAGAATAACTTAAAATAACAGTGTCATACTTCACTAAAATTGCTGCTCAAACCTGAAATGGCACTGCTTAATGAAATATTTTAATTGCTTTATTTACTGCATGTCAAGGCGACCTTAAGCTAGAGAGAAAAGTCTCATTGTCACAAAACGTAGTTGGCCTCCATACTGAATGTTATGGTCATGTGATCAACAAACACCTCACACTGAGACCCATATAGCCTTTCTAAAATACATACTTCATAGCTTCATTGCTCTGCCCCAACCCTCAAGTACAGCTCAGCTTTCTCCAGGCTTCTAAGGTCCCAAAGGATCTACAGCTAGTCACCTTTCCAAGCTCCCAACTCTACCTCACCCTGGTACCACCGCTCCACCAACCCCCCCATACACACACATTTCACTTATTTTATTCAGTTTTCAAAACTTTCTGTTCCTAATCCCTTTTCCTGTGAAAACCTTTAGTGCTTTCCAGTTTAGGGAGCAGGAGACTTCCATTTATATTCTATTTTGATTTGAAAGTTTTAATTCTGTTTTATAATGAGGCTTATGATAAACCATACACCTTCTCTAGACTGTAAAAGAAACCTTGGAGAGAACGATCCTGTTGTCTGGTGGTAAGTCTATCTACTAAGTCCAAGCTTGGTCTGCCACTTAACATTGCCAACATTACAGAAAGAATAAGACTAAGGATACATTAACAAAATAATACAAGTGAAAAAGGAAAGAAAGATATCTTTAGAAGCCTCTGTTTCCAATTCTTTCCCAACACCATCATGTTACATTGACTCCAAATCATGTGAAATTAAATCCTGATATTTGCAGTCCTGTAGATAAATGATCTGGGGAATTGTAAGTTTCAACCTTCACTAGTTGCAGAGAAATCATAGATCCAGCTCATGCAGGGCTTCAAAGCTTAATTGCTTACTTCACACAGAGTCCTAGTTTAAAACAACAGCAAACAAACAAACAAACAAAAAACACTCTGAGTTGGCAGTTACTCATCAATTGAGTCGAAATTTAAATTCCTTATGACTACAAATACTGGTATAAACTGCAGTCAGCTCCTTCAGTGCCATTGAAAACTCCCAAAGGGTCAGAACCAATTGATAAAGGAGACATCTGTGACATATTCAGTCCTAGGAAGCTCAGTTTCCAACAACCATCCTCTGACATGGCCAATAGGAAGGGCATCACAGGGCCTGATTTGCTAAAAGCAAGCCTCATTTACACCTGGTTGGGCAATCACTCATGTGGTCAACCTGCCTCCCAGGGCTCTCTCTCCTGGTCCCTTATCTTGTTATCACTTTTTTCTTCTTATCGGCCCTCCAGCCCCACTGGCTCGCTTCCAGCCCCTGGACACAAGTACATCTCCCAACCTCAAGAAAATTACACTGTTCTTTCAACACTTTCCCAGACACTTTTCTATACTTGACTCTCTGCTCCTAGATCACAGTGACATAAACTCCTTTATGTATTTTCCATGGCAAACAAATGAAGTATTACGCACTCACCATGTGGCCAATGTCTGTGTACCAGCTCTCTTTGATCCATCATTATATCCTTAGTGGCTAGCATAAGGGCCAAGCCATCAAAAATACTTATTGATGGACTAGGATGGCAGAACATTTGGCATGGTATTCTGAAAAAAGAGCTAAGATTATGAGTGGCGAGGTAATGGCGAGGTAAAAAAAAAAAGTAGGCCTGGTTATTCCTGACCCTGAAGTCAACCATCATTCAACCCAAAAGTGATGAGACTCCTCCTGCTTCCTGCCCAGATTCACCCTCAGGGACGGAAGTATCATTTTCATCTTTTCCTCTCTAAGTGGTTACACTCACTCTGCTTTAAGCTAACTGGAAATCTAAACTTACAGATTAACTTAAATAATAGATTACTTGTCATAGCTGATAACCGCAAAGGATGGATCATGCGAATGTATAAGATGATTAGCACATCTGTGGTCCAGACCAATATTAGATGTAATATCAATTCTGGTTCTTCTATCCTACTCTGTAGCCATTAAAGGACATGATATGTTAATGTTGGCTCATCTCAGAGAAGCCTAAGTTGCATGAGGCAAGAAACATATTCTCTTTTGGTGAAGTTTTAGAGTTATGCCACAATAATTAAGTGCTAAAATATTTTTCCAAATGACAGTGTCTGACACCTTTTACAAATACTAAGTTTCAAACTCTTTCTTCCAAGCTTTCCCATAACTAGCACAAAGGGGGCACTGCTTCATTGTGATATCAGGAACAACTACGAAAGTAATACCATTTCTCAGACATTTTCCTTTAAACAAGCACAACCGTATTATCATAAAATCTCCCTATTTTCTTCAGTATCCATAGTTTCACAGAAAAGCCCCACTTAAGTATTGATTTAGTACTTTTGAAGACCTTAAGTAATTAAAGCAAGCCCACTTACCCTGGACGGCTTGAAGCTCTACATGAAACCTGAACTCATTGAGTTAGCAAACATCCTCTGCTCCACTCTCTGATATCATTCTAAAAGTCACAACACTTACATCCCAAAGTTTAGCCAAAGCATGAACTCATAGTGAATTCACATGATACTGCATAAACAAAAAGTCTCTGCCGCTGCAATTTTCAAGTGGAGGAGGCATACACTAGAACCACTTCTCCACCTACAGGGCTGATGTAAAGGACTAAAGAAGCAGAAGGCTCTCCCTGTGCTGGTATGAACTAAAATGTGAACACTGTTGTGATAGCCAGTAGGAGAGTAGCAACCCATTTGACCCACAGCCATGGATCCGGTGGATCTGAGACACTTTCACCCTATGTTAAACCATATCGGAAGTTTCAATTATTTCATATCTAATACTGGATTACATTTTCACCATGCCAAACATTTTCTACCAATCTTTTCCTCTGTGTTGCTAAGCGAAGAACTGAAGAGAAACATGAACAGCAGACTTAGTTGTTATTGTGGCTGAAATGAAGTCCTTCCCACGTTAAAAAAAAAAAACTGGCAAAGTATAAAATAAATTTATCATTTCACTGGAATAAGCATAAGACACTCAGCCTGGTTTCTGAATAATGTCACAGTGCCAAAAGTTCAAGCTGACACATGCACCACTACTCTCCAAGGCACGCCTGCATATATGTTGTCTGCTGTTTTGTTTCATAGTAACAAGATCATTTGTAAATGTATCACATAAGAAAGAAGCTGATCAATCAAAAGGTTCTACTAAGTAATCTTTCAGTGTAGACAAACAGGACCATTTCCCTACCTGATGTTACCCATAAGAAATTCTTCATATGTGATCTCTTACAGAAACGTCTACCTTAATATTATTTATCCCAACTCCCCTCAAGGATCTAACCAGTTAAAATATAAGCTAAGCTCCAAATATGAACTAGCCTAACTGTCTTCAATCAATTTGGATCAATTTAATCACAAGCAATTTCATATATAATAATGTGCTGCTAATAAAGTCAATCTGATAAAATACAATCACTGAACCACACCACAGATGCCAATAAGCAATTTTGTGTTCTACCTCACCTATTCTCAAAGCAATCAACGATCTAAGACAATTTTCAGAAGATTCGGCATTGTGATATTGTATTTTTCTGCACATGAGAAATTCAGTGCCTATTTCAAGCCTAGTGGTCCAAAGGCTTATGGCATTTGAAGAGGCACACTGTCATTCTGTGGATATTGGCAGCTTCCTCCCCTCTCAAAATAAAAATGCAGTGATAATCTGGTACCATGACTCCGAAGGAAATCATAAAAAATGATTTCCACCTTACTCACATGTAAAGCATTCCTGTCTTGATAAACTTCTGGACCTACATCCTTAAACTCCAACCCAACATGTTCATTATGCATGGGTAATTTGTATAATTTTTGTCTTGGCACGCTTATAAGACATATAAGCAATCAAACAGTCACAAATCCTAACACATATTTGTACATAGTAATAAATGTATACATTTAAAAAAACTTGGTTTGCTCAAGGACAAACAATCACTGTATCAGTACAGGAAATGTGTCTAATAAAGTTCCGTGGCCTTTTTAGGAGGACAGATCACTGCAAATTTAATTAATATGAATCTTATTAATATTTCAAGCAATTTCTGGGTTTGATTATTCACGCAAAGGAAACAACTGTGCTGAAGAGAAAAAAATCAATAGCCCTTGACGAGGGTTTTGAGTTGGCTTTAAAAAAATTAAATTAAAATAAAGGAGTCCTGTGAATTACTGATGTCTAGCTTTGGGAGTGGAAGAAAGTACCAATATAATTTTTAAATAAATTGAGTTATTTTTAAAATGGCAGAAAAAGGAAGGAGGAAAAAAAATCAGTTCAATTTTCTATTATAATGAAAGTACCGGAAGCAAGCCTCTGTGTTCATTTTGGGCCCAAATAACTGTGCAAAACATAAGGGTTTTGCAATGTCAGTTGCACACACAGCTTCCTGTGTGAATTCTAAGCCATTACAGGTGTCCTGAGGTTTCCAGTGTAACCTATTATCAAAAGATTCCTCTTATAGCTCCCTCTGCCCCCAACCCAAGCACGTTACTGCGGATCTCCTCAGACCCTCTCTCTTAGCTGCATCTCTGAGGTAAGAGCGCCCACTTTCCCTTGGCGACGCAAGTCAAAAGCTTTCGCATTCAGAAGACTAGTTCCTGCAGTCCTTTGCACTTAGATGCTTTCAAGTAGGCGAGTGATGAACCTCTAAAAGAAATCGTCCTTCCCCCTCGGTCTCTTTCCCAGTGGGAGCCGCATCCTAAAGCATAACACCTAGAGACCCTTTCCGACCTTCTAGCCCCCACGCAGGGTGAGCCTGGAGGGCTGGGGTCGCATTTGCTCCGTCCTTTGCTGCACTGGCTATGTTATGTAAGAGGGACAGGACGCGGGAGGCACATGCGTATAAAGCGCACGGATCTGTGATAACAGCTGGGATGGCAGGGCAGATCTGGAGTCGTTCCCCCAGCAAATACGACAGACACCACACACATACACACACATCACCCCTCCACCACACACACACACACACACACGCGCGCGCGCACACGCACAGGCACGCGCACACAGAGAGCTGTGTTTTCCTCTCCTAGCCCTAGTACCAGACGCACAGAATGGAAACGAGGGGGGCAGGGGGTGAAGGGAGGTGAGAGGTGCGGCAGCAGCAGCACATCTGCTTTGATAGCAGCCAGCAGAGCCGCCGCGGCAGAGAGCCCCTCGTTAACCCCCTTCCTGTGGCTGCACCACGTCATGGAACATTCCCGGAACGGGCCAACGTTCCACCCACTTCAGGGAACAGACATAAAGGCGCAGACCCAGCTCCTCACGGTGCATAGCTCAAACACACATGTTTCTTCCCGATCCCCCAAGCAGAAGCACAAATAAACATGCAATCCGCCCCCACCCGTCTCCACGCGCCCGGGGCCAGCCGGCGGCGGCTGAAGCCGCTCTGCGGCCGGTGCACCCGCAAGGCGAGGACGCCTCCGCCTGAACCTTCCATGGAGACAGTCCCCTCCTTCTTCGCTTCCTTCCTTCCTTCTCTCCTTCCTTCCTTCCTCGCTCGGGAGGGGAAAGGAGTCACCGAAATGCCCACAGCCAGTGCCTCCGCTGTGCTCGCTCGGCCGCAGGCCGGCGGCGCGGCCCTTGCGGTCCGCCAGCCCGCCCGCCCGCCCGCCCGCGCCACCCCCAGCCCCGCGCCGCGCCCCCTCCCCCGCTACCTGACAACGGGCCGCCAGCCGCGGCAGCCGCAGCGGTGGCCGGGCGGTGCGCGCCGGTGCACGTCCCTCATTAGTAACCAGGCACATTCCTGCCTCCAGCGCTCCCGCGCGGTCCCCATCCCCCCCCCCAGGACATTACGCAAAGCAGCCTCCCCTCATCTGCATAGATCCTCGGCCAGGGTATTCCCCGCATTTCCCAACGCGCCCGACCCCTGTAGCCGAGGTCTCCCCATCACAGCCCCTTCCGACCCTCACCCCCGGGCCACCGGGAAACCGGCCGGGGTCGCGCACCACGGAGGGGGTGATGGAGTTGAGCGAGGGCGATTTCAGGGTAAAGTGAAACAAGCTCTATCTCTGGAGCAGGCAGGAAAAACACAACGCCGAGGCCACTTACCGAGCCGAAGAGGGACCTAGATTCCCGCCGCTCTGCTCTGCCAGCGGCCGGTGCGCCCTCCACGCACCCCTGGGCTGCACCCAGTACCCAAGAGTCGAGGCTTGGAGCAAGGCTGCTACCCAGCCGGGAGACCTTTCAAGTTGCTCGGGCTCCCGGCAAGCTTCAATGTCCAAGACTCAACTTGGCAAATACTTGTGTCACAGTCACCGAAGATGTCTCTTTTTCTTTTCTTTCTTTTTCTTCTTCTTTTTCTTTTTGCAGAGACCCTCCTCCACCGGGGAGAGACAGCGCACAGCGGCGCCCCGCTCTCCAGCTCTCCACCCCCTCACCTCCAGCCCGCCTCCCGCCGGCCGCCAGTCTCCCGGCCGCGAGCCCCTCGGGCGGCTGTCAGCTCCCGGCAGTCGGGGTGACAGCGGCCAAAGGAGGGCGCGACGCGGCGGGCGGTGGGGGGGATCCTCGCAGCCGCCGTGGCCGCTCACCTGTGAAGTCACCGCTGCGCAGGAGGAGGAAGAGGAGGGAGAGGAGGAGGGGAGGAAAGCCCCCTGATGCCCTTGTTCTTGCTGCCGCGGCCGCTCCTCACCCAGGCTGAGCGTGTCTGGTGGGGGGTGTCTGGTAGCATTTCCTTAAGGACAGAGGGAGGGCGGGCGCGGAGGGAGGGAGGAGGGAGGGAGGCGATCCCCACCGCCAGCCCAGGCTCCTCTTGCCTTTATTTATATATTTATTTATTTTCGGACACTGTAAGGAGATGGAGCCGGGGCCGGGGCCGGGGCCGCCAGGCTGGGGCTTGAGCCGCGGTGCCCGGGCCGCAGTTTGTCGGCTTGCGGGAGCCGCAGCGGCCGCCTCCCCTCCGGGCTGTGGACGCACCGGGTTATTCCTGGCAGCGCCTCCCCGAACAGAAGTTACTAGGAGGAGTGCGCGGCGAGGGCGGGCGGGGGAGAGGCGAGGGGAGGGAGGGAGGAAGAGGGAGAGACTCAGCCAGCGACGTCATCGGATCCCCCAGCGCGTCCCTGGGAGGGAGGCTGAACCAGAAAAACCAGTCTGGAGCTGGCCAGCCGGGCAAGGGATGTGCGGTGCGCCCGGCGACCCGGACTGGCCCCGCTGCGGGCGCGCGGGGAGGGAAGGTCGCGGCCGCGCTCCTCTCGCTTGGAGCTGGGATCTCCCCTGAGAACTGGTATCAGCTTGCCACGCAGAAACACTGGGACGTCTGGAGCAGTCTTGAGAATTTCCTACTAGGGTGTGGAAACCTCCTGCGTGCCCATCCTCTTCCCACCCCCACCCCCTTTCCACATACCGGTTCCCTGCCTACCCAGGGAACGGAATTAAGTGATCAGTGTGGTCCTCACATTTTGCCCGGGTACCACAGATCCCTTACCTCTTCACCCCCGCTTCTACTCACGATTTTGTTATCAATTGAGAAAAAAAAAAAAAGAACAGAAACAATTATACTGCAGCCCCTGAAACTCTCAAAGTGTTTTACTAGCATTTCCCGTACCCCAGCGGAAGCACGAAGTTTTCACGCGCTCGAAATGCCCCAATTGCTTTGCCTGGGGTCACTCCCCAGTACGCCTCGGGTGCACCCTGCTCAGGAAGCCGCCGGCTCTCTCCGGGGTATTCAAATAGGCTGGGGCAGCGGCGCGGGGAGCAGCTGCTGGTTTCCTGGGGGCGCCGAGTGGGGAAAGGGGGCGCGCTGCCACCTCCAGCTGCGCGCTTCTGTTTCCTTGGTAGGGACTGAAATCACACCCAGCCCTGGGAGAGCTGGGCGGGGCTTCGGGGGGTGGGGAGGGAATCCCAAGCGAGTAGGGGCCGGGACTCTGGCTTCCTCCCCAACCCGGCAACACCCGGGGGACACCGGGGCTCCCTCGGGCCGTTACCCAGCGTGTGTGGACTCGTGTGCACCCTCGGGGGAGGTCCCCAGGAGGTCGCTGCGCCGGAGCGCAGACACAGGATTCAGGGCGGCGCCTGAGTCAGGAGCGCCTCCTCCGGGTGGGCTAGTCGCAGAACCCGACCGCCACCCACCCGGGGCACCCACGCTACTTCGCCCAAGCAATCGGAACCAAGCGTCCCGGGGCGCCCTGGGCCACAGCACCCTCTCCCCACCCCCTGTCCGTGCCACCGCCCAGCCCGGGGCGGAGTAAACAAGAGACGCACAAGATTTGACCTGGCGCGACCCGGCTTTCTGGCCGGGGTTCCCCCGGAGCAGGTGACTCCGTGGGAGGGGTGGAAATTAGCCTCTGGAATTCGGGCCACAGACTTGAACTGTGGTTCTGCTATTAAGGCGGGAATATCACCAATAACTATGGGATGTTTTGTGTCTCCAGTCTCAGATTTCGCAGTTACCAAACGTCAAAGACATAGAAAAAAAATCGCTAACCTCATTAAAATGAATGTATTAAAAGGGAAGGGCCGCCTCTTTAATGAGTTGGAGAATAGTGAGTTGGTTTCGTTTTAGTTTTGGTTTTCATTTTGACCTATAAACAGAGTATTATGAGAGTTCCAATGTTGCGACAGCATTGCTGTGAAGAGCAGCTCTACAAAATAAAATGGTAAATAAAATAAAAATTGTAATCACTTTTTAGAAGAAGAAAATCTGGAGATAGGGAATACACTTCACTATTTTTTTAAGATAGATCTCAATTGAATTCAGGGTCTGCTTCCATTTTAGCAGGTTCCTTGATATTCAGTCCCTCTGTCTTCATGGCAAAGCCTTAATAGAAAGGAAAATCTTCCAACTATCATTCTCTTTTAAATGTATGTCGTACATTTTTAAAATATCCATTTAAAATCCAAATGTGCTTTTCAAAAAAATTCACTTTCAAACCCACCTGCTAAATGTGCCCAAAGCCCATTTTATTTAATTGCTTAATAGAGAAGATTACTCAGTTTCTTTAAGAATCCAATTTCCCTTCAGCAAACACAGCCAGCAGCAGCTGCCCAAGCACTCAGAAACCGAGCAAACAAAGTCGGCAGCAGTTTGCTTCAGTGGAGTGAATGTTAGTTGAGAAATGTAACTACTCTTTAAAAGACTAAATTAGGTAATGTCTTGTGATTATTATATTCAGGTAAAAAAGTAGTTGAAATAAGTAATTTAAAGAAATGCACTATATAAAAAAATTATGAAAGTCTGAGCCTACCACCGAAGGACCCCTGAAAACAATGTCTTTAATCAATCTTTCACACTTTGGGAGGGGCAGTTTGTTTGGTTTGGTTTGGTTTGGGTTGGGTTTTTTGTTGTAGTTTTTTTGTTTGTTTGTTTTTCTGCACCCCCCAAAGGTTTCTCCTCACTTAGATTTAGTCCTGGCTGACCTGGAACTCACTTAACAGCATAAAGGGATGGTATCTGGATATCATATCTGGAGAACAAAGGTTTTCAGGAAAAAGGAAAAGCTAACATGAAGCTTCCAGACCTGAA
>PVIH01006940.1:78858-105751 GCA_004025045.1 Sigmodon hispidus
CCCGCTTCAGACAGGGTTTCTCAAGTATATTCCTGGCTATCCAGGAACTCTCATTAAAGGCATAGGCCACCACCACCACCCAGCCAAAGACTCTGCTCCTTTTCCTAACAGATAACACAGCTGATATTTAATACATTCTAATGTTTAAGACCTACCTCAACAGAGCACAAAGATGATCACAACGAACACACTGTGCATAAAATGCCTATGACCAGCCATGTTGCTGAGACTCTTGTAGTCATATCCTTAACTCCAATAAGTTTTAAGGAAAGCAGGACTTAATGGTGACTCCTTTTTCGCTGCAACAAAGGCAACTGAAGCACCATAAAGATGGAATGATTATGTGTTTATTCATACATGATTCATGGTTGCTTGGGCCCATATGCCTGGACAGAACATCATGGTGTTTAGAGCATGTGGAGGAGGATGCTGTCTATCATGTGACTGGCAGGAAGGATCAAGAGGAGTGTGATGGTTTGCATGATGATGGCCCTCATAGGTTCACATATTTGACCACATGGTCCCCAGTTTGTGGAACCATTTGGAAAGCTTTAGGATGTGTGACTACAGCCACTCTGTCTCCTATCTTTAGTCTTCTGTCATAGATGCTAACCCTCTGGATCTCTAAGCACAATTAAACTCTCTTTTATAAGTTCCTTCAGTCATAGTGTATTATCAACAGCAAAAGAAACGTAACTAAGAAAAGGAGAGGAATAGCTTCACAATGTAATCTCCAAAGATTTGTTTCCTCCAGCTAGACTCCCAAGATTTCTACCATATTGGTCAAATAGTACAGTGATCTGAGGAACCAGTGTTCACTAAGTATGCCTCTGAGAACACTTCAGATTAAGAAGAGAACATTCCACCCCTGGGTCCCAAGGTTTATGGCCATTTCATAATGCAACATATTTTTGTCTATCAAAAAAGAATCCTCAGTCTCCAGAGATACAATATTGCTTAAAAGTCCAAGTCAATGTCGCCTCTGAGACTCACAGCATTCTCTTAGCTATAATGGTCTCTAAAATAATCATTTAAAAAAGTTACACAGTTGAAGGTAGAGTCAGCAATCCCATCCTAAAAAGGGAGAATGGGAAAATGGCAAGGAGGGGTCAGACCGAAGCAAGACTGAAACCCAGCAAGACAAATACTGTGTCAAAAACTGGGTCATGTTGTATGAAGTGAGTTCTGAATGCTTGGGTAACTTTGATTCTCCAACCTTCTGGTCTGCAATCAAATGCTTCTGTCTCATGGTGAATCAACTCATTGCCTATTCCTTTTCTTGGTAAATAGCCGGTGTTCTAGTCTTCTACAACTTCCTGAGGTTTTCACATTCAGCATCACCATGACAGCTTCCTATACTACCCTCAAGGGGGGGGGCATCCTATCACATGTATCTGGCCTCTCCCGAGTTCCTTTGAAGTCAGGGGGGAAGCCTCTATGACCCAGTAAGTCTTTCATTCTTTCTGTAAAATTGGCATCACATGGATGTACCAAGGTCTGCTGCCATCTGCATCAGTTATACCACCTTTGACCTCAGGTGCAATGGCTTCTGAGTGTCTGAGGGACTAAACATAATGAAATGAGGAAACATTGTCATAGCTGACCACAGCCTAGCCCTGTTCAAGTTGGGCATCTCAGAGGCTCTCTCTACAACACAAAGTTTTTAAATGAACTCACTTTTTTATGTGCTGAGTGGTAGCTGGCCAATTCCTAAAACAGCACAGGTCATCTTTTCCCTGTTGTTTCTTTCATTATATGCATGGGCTAGTCTCTTCAGGAATGGCATGACTCTAACTTTATTCTCACTATTATTTCCAAACAATGTTTTTTAATTTTTGTACTCTCATTTTTGCTGACACTTCTCACTATAAACTGGCTAAATGCAGCCAGCAATAACCATGTCACAACCTGAATGCTGTGCTGGTTTATAATTTTCTTTATCAAATTACCTAGTCTACTATTTTTACTTTTGGTTTCATCTAAAGTCTCTGAGCATGAATATCAATGCATTGCTTTCCAGAAATGTAACATTTGGTTTCTGTCCAATTCCCAACAAACTCACATTTCTACCTGAAATCACAAAAAGTCAAACTTTATTGTCTGTATTTTTAACCTTCATTCTGCTTGTGAGTCCCCCATCCCATCCCAAACACCCTGTCAGCTCTGTTTATAATTTGGGATTCTTTATCTTACTTCTCCTAACTTCTAAATACCTGCTATAAGGCAGGTCCAGTACCTTATTGGCCATCTATTAGGCTTAGCAACAGAAATATTCCCCAGTTATTCACTGTATTAGATATTTTTCTCATCACTATGAAAAAATAATGGACCGAAAATCCTTAAAGGCCCAGATTTGGGGCTCATGGTTTTAGAGAGTTTAGTCCACGGTCACTTGGCTGCACATATTTGGACCCATGTTGACACAGAACACAGGGCAAGACCATTCACCCCATGACAAATACAAAGCTGGCTGAGTCACAAAAGGGAGAAGGGAAGGAGCCCAGACAAGATGTACTCCTGAAGGACATGCCCCAGTGACCTACTGTCTCCATCCAGTCCATCACAACTCAATGGAGTATCACCTCATCACAAACACTTGTAGGAACATCTCACTTTCAAACAGGGATGTTATCGTCTCTTAGAGTCAGAAGTTGGAAACTCAGCAAGATTCTCAGTGCAAATGCTTTCCCCTTACTTAGATCTTAGTCCATTTCTTAGGATTTTAAAAATCTTTCTGTTGTTCTTTGACCTTTAGACCGACATTGGTAGCATTGCTACTGGTTTCCCAGTTGATTATTTAGCAGTTACAGTGGGAGATCTTCCCATGTAACTTAGGCAGCTTCAGTCATGTCCTTACACATAAACTGTTCATTAGTCTTGGGTGTGGGTGATCTAGTTGGGCATGTTTGCACTTAGAAGACTGAGAAATTTCTCATGGATAAAGCTATCAGACAGAAGAAGAGTCACATAGATTTGTCTACTAAAATCTCTAATTCTGCCTTGTTGTTTGCTTAAATTAAGGAGTTGATCATAGTGATGTATCTGATTTATATGACTATAAATTCTGACTGGACTGCAGTAATAAATCCTCCTGTAAAACTGAGAAAGTGTGGCTAGGGAGTAACCTCATTCAGTGAGGGGCTTGACTTGCAAGCATGAGGATCTGAGTTCAATCCCCACAACCTCCACAAGAAAGCCTGGCACAATGGCATACACTTGCAATCCCACTGACAGAAGAATACCCCGGGCTTGCATCCTGGCTATGCTGGACCACTTATGAGCTCCAGACTAGAGAAAAACTGTCTCAAAAATAGATGGACAGGGACTGAGGAATTAGACCCTAGATTGTCTTCTAGCCTATACACACACACACACACACACACACACACACACACACACACACAGAGCCATTTTCTCTGACTTATTTATGGTTCTTAAAAACAATAATACATAAATGATTGCCTGCTATAATTTTCTGATAAATAGCATAAATACAATGGGAGGTCTTAGTAAAAATTTTGAACTGTCAGATGGATCATCCATTTTCTGTTCATCTGTTTCAATTGATGTATAAAAAAATTAAATAAAGTCATAATTAACCATATGAAGAATACCTAGATCTCCTGAAGTACAAGATTTGGAGGGAAAATATTCTTGACTTTTAAATCATTAATATAATACAAGTTTAAACATCCTAATATGGACCATTATGTTTATCCAACTAATAATATTCTTTACTTGCAAAGTTAAGGGGGTGATAGTAACAAAGGGTTAATTATCCAGAATCACAATGTGATTTAAAATGACATCTAGGACTTAATAAGGTGCTTAACTGCATGGCTTTAGAAAATCGTCAGGAAGCTGGGTGGCGGTGGCACATGCCTTAAATTCCAACACTTGGGAAGCAGTTCAAGTCCAGCCTGGTCTACAGAGTGAGTTCCAGGACAGCCAGGGCTGCACAGAGAAACCCTGCCTCATAAAACAAAAAGCAGGGGAAGAGGAGGAGGATCTGCACATATTAACAAAGGTGTGTTATTTAAATACTCCAGATTTCCCCTAAATATCTTTCAAAAACCTGCAACTACATTTTGTGATACATTTAATCAAAAGTCTGTGCTGCCCCCTGGATTAGGATCTGTAAGTCCCCATGGTGAATAAAAACTTCATATGACTTCAATTTCCATCAAAGTTTGTGAGCTATTCCTTTATATGATGAATATGATGAAACTGGGTTGGCTGGCTGCTTGAAATCACATTCTCTCCTTTTGGTCACATTTTCCTATGTTCTATTTAATACTCTATGACAAATTGGCCCCCTTTGTCTGCCTAAAAGATATTTTGATGTCTCTTTTTAAAAGTTAGACTTCATCTGTACAAAAATATGATATGGGAAAGAAAGCGTGTTGAAAGAATCAGCCCCAGTGTGGAAAGGGTGGATAGGCTGTGTTCTAGTTCTCCTTAGGGGCTTGTACTGAAGCAGGTGGACCAAAATCAACTCAGGGAAGAAAACTTCCTTTCCAGGATCCAGTCCATCATGGAGAGATTTTCGGGAAGGAACACAAGGGAGAACTTGAAGAATAAACTATGGAAAAACAGACTTGCTGGTTTTCCACTTGCCAGCTCTTATATAGATAACTCCCTTATATATCCCAGGACCTTTGCACAGGATGTTTCTATGCTCAGTGGGCTAGGTCCTTGTGTATCAATAAAGTAATCCCCCACACACACACACACACACAGGGTCACAGGCCAATCTGCTCTAGGCAATCCCTCAACTGAGACCCCATTCCCAGGTGACTCTAGGTTGCTTTAAATGGACAAAGATAAATAGCACAGGGGCCCAAAGGCATGCTGGCTGCAGCTGTGCAGCTGTGCAGGGGCGGGAAGGGCAAGGCATGACCTGATACAGGCTCTTCTGCTGTTCTGATTTCACTTGACACCGACCCTGACATGAGGTGTAAAAAGACTCTGAATATCTCACAGTCTAAGCTTCTGGTAAACTAGTACATTTCATCTCACGAGATGCCAACAGATTTTAATCTGAGGAAGGCAAATTCCACTACATCTCATTACTAACTTTCTTAAGGATTAAAGAATAAAAGAAATGCAGTAGATATAAGATTCCATCCAAAGGAACTATGCAAACTCCCTAGAGAGAAAAACAGTCAACCAAACAAGTCCAATCTAGCTGTAATGCCTAAAAATCATAACAATAACCAGCATGGCAAATATTACAAATAGTACATACAGTAATGGTGCTTATATCCTGGGGGTAACCAACAGCCTCTGAATTGGAAAGTAAGACATGCTAAACAGAAAGGAAGTCATGACTTTGCTGTGGGATAATGCTCTTGTCACTTGTATTGGTTTAATAAAACACCAATTGGCCAGTAGCCAGCCAGGAAGTATAGGCAGGGCAACCAGACTAGGAGGATTCTGGGAAGAGGAAAGGCAGAGAGATCCAGTCACTGGCCTGATACAGAGGAAGCAGGATGAGAATGCTGGACTGAGAAAAGGTACTAAGCCATATAGCTAATCATACATAAAACTTACGTGTTAATTTAAGGATAAGAGCTAGTTAGCAATATGCTTGAGCTACTGGGTGAGCATTTATAAATAATATTAAGCCTCTGAGTTAATTATTTAGGAAATGGCTGCCGGGTATTTTAGAGTTTCTTGTGGGGCAGTAACTACTGGCTACATGCCTGGCACTGTAAATTTAGGCAGCTGCCTATGATTAGTGAGGCCATGAAACCTAGAGGAGAACCTGCCACTGTCACATGCACAGACCAGTATACTCCCCAACTGTGTTCTAAATGAGCATGCTTATACAGCCACAGATGAGTATATCTCTCACCAAAGAAGCATCTTTCTTTAGTAGACAGAGATCATCACAGAAAGCCACAACTCATCAAAATATAGAAAACAACTGGGGGGGGGGCTGTCCCCAGTTAACACATTTACAATATAACCCCCACCCCGGAGGCATGAATAGACAATTACAGAAGCAGAGATCAGAAGACTGCAAAATTAGAGAACCAAGATATCTGCTGTGAGATATGAGAAGATATCTGAAGATGTCTTCTGCCCAAGTCAGGGAAGCTGCACCTGAGAACTCACAGCAATATGGTTAATAAAAAATCGTAATAACAAAATTAAGAAAATAAATAAAAAAGCCACAAAGTGGAGGAGGGGAGGGAGGAAGGGTTGGATCTGGGAGGAGCTGGGAGGAAAAGGAGGAGGAAGGAATAGGGAGTAAATATAATCAAAATACATGGTGTAAATTTCTCAAAGAATTAAATGTTTTAAATTCCCATCAAAATTACAAATGTCTTACTCTTGGGCATATATATACCCAGAGGACCAAAGGACACTTTGTTGTTGGTTGTTACTGCTTTTGGTGGGGAGGCTGCCACCCAGCTCACAAACTAATCACACATAGAGGTTTATTTTAATTGCAAATGCCTGGCATTAGCTTGGCTTGTTTCTAACCAGCTTTTCTTAAATTATCCCACCCACCCTTTGCCTCTGGGCTTTTGGTTTCTCTTACTTCTGCATATCTTACTTTCACTCTTACTCTGTGGCTGGCTGTGAGGCTGTGTGGCTGGCCCCTAGCACCCTCCTCTTCTTGTTTTCTTGCTTTTTCTTCTTTTTCCCCCAGATTTCTCCTCTTATATAATTCTCTCTGCCTGTCAGCCCCACCTATCTTTTCTCCTGCCTAGCTACTTGACTATTCAGCTCTTTGTTAGACCAGCAAGTGTTTTAGACAGACCAAGTAACACAGCTTCACAGAGTTAAACAAATGTAACATAAAAGAATGTGACACATCTTTACATCATTAATGTTCCACAGTACAAACAAATGTAATATATCTTAAAATAATATTCTACAATACCACATCCTACTGCAGAGACAATTACCGAACCATGTTCATTGATACTATATTAATAATAGCCAGAAATTAGGAACAACCTGGAGAAGAGACAGCTAAAATTAAGGGGCATTTGAGGGGTAGTATGGGCAGCTAATACAGAAGAAGTTTCCTAAAATATATACATATATGAAAGCCATCTGAGTGAATTAGCCAAATAATGAGGGAAACAGAGCCTCAAATTGATATCTCTTATCACCAAATAAAGTTTGGAGTACCAGAATTGGATTACATTTAATTGAGTTGTTGGCCAAAAGGGTCTTTGTGTTCTTCAAAAAAACCCAGGCTATTGCCAAGACCATAGACTGCTCTCCACAAACTGGCAGCCAAGTCCCCATTGCTGAAGACAACATCTACACAACTCATGGAATATGGAAAAGTTAAGCTGATGCCTACATAGAGCCTTCACCTTTAAGTGCTAACTTTTTTGGTACAGGAAGGTACTCTGAGGCTGCCAAAGGAAGATAATTAGCACCAAACTAGTCATAAATCCTTTGGTATACAATGGTGTTCTGTCTGCAAGATATTCTAGGGTAAACGGCAGACAAAGCTCATGGGAGTAACCAGTCAATGTCTGATTTGACTGAAGGCTCATCCCACGAGATAGACCCATACTCAGCACCTCTTGGGTAACCAAGAATCTAAAACTAGATAGCCCAGGTACCTAGAGTAAAACCAAATACTTGTGTTCTAAAGAAAAATATACAGCAATAAAATGCCTTCTAACGATATTCTGCTTAACTCCTAGATCAGAGCCTTTCTCAACCATCCATCAGAGAAATTCTTCCTGCAGGAGATGAAACAAGTCAGGAGATCCACAGCCAGATATTTTGCAGAGCAAGAGAATTTGGAACACTTAGCTCGAATGTTTCTATTAAATCCCTCTCCCTAGAGCTCAAGGAACACCATAGAGGCAGAAAAGAGTGTAAGAGCCAGAGGGAATGAGAGATACTAAGGAAACAAGGCCCCTTAAATCAACATGCTCAAAGATCATAGGAACTCACAGAGACTGAAGCAGTATGCACAGGGCCTGCAGGGGTCTCCACCAGGCTTCAGTGTATAGATTATGACTTCTAGTTTAGTGTTTTTGTGGAATCTGTGAATATGAACACAAGTGGTTTCTTTTTTGTGTGTGCCTTCTCTTGGCCTCTTTTTCTTCTGTTTGTTTTATCTAATTCTTTTGTGTTAATTTTTGTTTCATTTTATTTTATTATGTTATATTATGATTATTATATTATTATCCCTTAGACATACACTTTTTTCTAATGAGAGACAGAAAGGGGTGGATCTGGATGGGAGGTGCAAGTCTTGGGAGGAGTGAAGAGAGAAAACCATAATCAGGATATATTATGTGGAAAAAAATGTATTTTTAATAAAAAGAGAAAAACTTATGCTAATTGTGCTAGATCCCGAAGAATTTTGACACTAAAAGAACGGTGTCAGTCACATCACCACTCACAGGAGGCTGCTGTCAGTTCTGGTTGTCAGCCTGGATTACAGAAGATGGAAACAGTTTTAAATCCCTTTTCTTATTCTTTTTCTCTTCATCTTCCTCCTCCATATCAGACTATCCAGTTAGCACAGACATTTTACGTAAATCTAATATGTAAAGATTATGCTTAAAGTACACACATGAACAATCACACATAACCACCCATTCAACTCTTCATCACCTCATCCAACTCCAGAAATATTAGAAAAATATCCGTGCTTTCAGCAGTCATGGTTTGGGTTAATGTTTTGACGCATAGAAATCTTCCTATAGGCTAGTTATCAGTGGTGATCTCATGCTATCTTACGTTCCTTTTTTTTAATCTTTCTTGAGTTAGCATTTTGGCCTCTCTGTGTAGCCCAGGCTGGCCTCATACTTAACGAGGATGTGTTTCCATTTCTATGTGCTAGGATCACAGTCATGTGCCATGTCAAAACTCTTTCTTAGAGTCTTTGCTCCCAGCTTCTTGGGGAGCCTCAACACAGAGATCTGGAGTTCAAAGCCACTGACAGCTACATATTAAGTACAGACAGGCCTGTAAAACTCTCTGAGTCTCTCTATCAAAAATAAAAAGTAAAGAGAGTACTGGGTGTGCAGGAAAAGAGATCTCTTAGACATAAACTTCTGAGAATTTGTTAGATTGCCTTTACAGAACAACAGCTGTTCTATGACATAAATCAATTCATCTTGATAAAACTAGAGTATGGATAATAGAGGAAGATTCAGAATTGGGGGAGCTGATAAGACCAAAGCTTCCACCAGACTGAAAGGTAAAAGGGTAGGTAGTCAGGGTTCTCTAAGGGAACAGAACTGGTAGAATTAATTTATTACATACATTAATATGCAATAAATGTATATAACATATTTATATAAATAATATATATTATATATTTGACATCTATATTAAAAGAGACTTATTGGAGTGGCTCACAGGCTGTGGTCCAGCTACTCCAACAATGGCTGTTCCTGGATGGAAAACTATGAATCTAGTACTTACTCAGTCTGGCAGTGGAGTCCTGGAAGATTCCTAAAAAGCTGCTAGTCTTCAGTCTATGTTGAAATCCTAAACATGTAGTCTCTAATACCAGTAAAGGAGGACCTCAGGAACTTGCCAGTGGGAGTGAGGGTAAACAGGTAAAAAGCAAAAGCCTTCTTCCACATCCTTTCATGTGTGCTGCCACCAGAAGGAGTGCCGAGGTTTAGGGCGAGTCTTCCCATGGCCGATGATGTAATTGAGAAAATCCCTCTCTTCCCGTGTCAAATGATGCAATAACAAAATCCCTCCCATGCTCTCCTAGCTCCTTGGGTTTTAGTTGATTCCAGATAAAGTCAAGTCTACAGTCATACCACCCCAAATGTGCCCAATCTCATCTTACCCAAATGTAGTCAACTTAAAAAACAAGATTAGCATCACAGTTGGTAAATTCAGTCCTGTAGGATGCCTTTGAACCTGTAGATGGACACTGCAGTGATGAGGAGCTAGGCTTTACATACAGGAGCAAGGTGGCTGTTCTGCCAACTCAGATGTTAGTCCCAGCACTGATCCCTACTTTGGACCTTCACTCCTTCATCCAGATAATGTGGAGGTTAGGAACTCCCAATTAGGAAATTATAAAATGTGAACTGCTAAGAAAAGAAGCAGAAAAATATCAGAGAGAAATGAAAATGTAGGTGAGATAGCTTTAGTATCTTTGGCATCCTCCAAGCTCTTCTCGGGGCAAAATGTGTATAGGCAGTTTCAAAGAAATTGGTACTTATGGAGTGGGTAGAAGTAAGTAAGGACTGGGAGACAGAGACTTGGGCTGAAGGCAACATAGTAGGAATTCAGTTTGTTACATGCTGAGAGATGAGAGTTGTTTTTCATGACTGGCCTTGTCCAGGGAATGTGTTTTTCTTTTACCAATTAAGTCTTTTATTTTTACTTACTATTTTGGTATTTCTCATAACAATGACTTCATCCACCTCTAGGCTGCCTATTGGTCTTATTTCTGATGAACTAGAAGCTTTTTTGTATAGCTTTGAACCTTGAGTTAAGGGCTGAGTGGGAGGTCAAATAGTAATCCAGTTGCCTCAAAGCTTTGTGGTAATGCATGTCCTTCGCTAAAATGGAATGTCAAATAGGGTAACAAATTCAAAGCACCGAATCAAGCAAGACAATGCTAGTGCAAGTATTACTTTGACCCAGAAGAGCATGCCAGCAAAGAGGAGGTGGTTAAATTTGTGCAGATCTGAAGAAGGTGAAGGGGGATAGGCACAGATGGCCATTACAACCTGCAACCATTAAGATAGTTCTGTGTGCCCATCAAGATGGATCATGAACTCAAGCTTGGAGAAACCAGTGTTCCAGAGCAATAATTTTTGTATAATGAAAGGATGAAATCCATGCTCTGTTTAGCAAGATTTTGAAAGATTAAAAATGTTTTAGATAAATTTTAAAATTTTAAGTATAAATGCTTAAGGTTTCATTGCATTTGAAATAGATGAGCTTGCTCTTGATTATTTTCATAAAGTAACTCAGTAATAGGATTATTTATTTTATATCTTTTAAAAGCATATTTTTAATTAAGAAACAATATACTCAGTGTGCTCTTTCTGCTTGGCTTTCTTGCATATATAAATGAGTATGTCAAAACTTTCCATTGCAAAAATTAATATGGTCCAGACCCTGCTAATATCTTCCAACTATATCTTCTTTATAATTGATTTTTCCTCAACAAGACTATAGAATTCTCAACCAGCAGAAGTGTTGGGGATACCCTTTGTTAAATAAATACTTTGTAATTTTGTTTTGTTTTGTTTGAGATAGGATCTCACTATGTGATGCTGACTGTGCCAGAACTCACTATGGAGAACAGGCTGGTGAACTCAGAACTCACATAGGTCTTCCTGATTCTGGCTCTTGAGTCCTGGGATTATAGGTTTATGCCATCACATTCAGATAATAATTGATATTTTAATCTTTCTTATCTTTTTTCTATGTTTGTGTATTCACTATGGTACTGCCCTTGAAATGTGTGAGGCTCCTTTTCTAAATAAGATCTTACCCAAGGATACAGTTAGAGCCATGCTCAAAGTTAAGCCCACAGGAAAGAAGCAGTAAGCATCCTTGGGGAACCAGCTTGCTTTGTCGTTGATGTTACATCTGTCCTTTAAGACAACGGTTATTTTCTAACAATCAAACATTCTCTAAAAAGCATTTAGAAATGTTGGATTTCAGAATCTAGATTGAAAAGCTCCCCAAATAGCATGTGACTATATCATCCCTTGACTAATTGGCAAAACAGTTTGCAATATGTCAAACTTTGACAGACCATAAATGTACAACTAAATCCATATTTGCATATGTGTTTTTATGTGATCATTACCCTGTTGACAATGATGGATGTTTTTAACGCACTAGACTGTCTCCTACACACTTTCCCTGTCCACACATCTCCAAAGCGATCTGTATTCTAATTTCTACCTCCATAGACTGACTTTTGAGTAAAAAGACATGTATATGCTAGGTATCGTTTAGTGGTTAGAGATAAGAGAGAGAACAGGGAAGATAAAGGCACTATGGTTCGTGGGGAAATGAGAGTAAATAAGTCAGTTTCAGATGATAAAAAAATAGAACAAAGGACGTCATTGCTAGGCAGTAGCTGGACCAGGAGTGGATGGGAGCAGGGGGAGCTGCAGAGTTACACCAGTCTGAGAACTAACTGTGATGAGAGGCCTCAGCGACAGGGAACCGAAAGTGCAGAAGCTCAAGACAGAAACAACTCAGCACCAGGAGGAACTGAGAGGCCGGTGTGGCTGGGCTTAGGGAGAGAAGACAGAAAAGTCCTGAGAAGTGATGGAGAAAGCAGACAGGAGACAGAGGGGAACACATTTATAGGATAGGACACTTTCAAAATCATGGAAAGAAAAGTATTGGGATAATTTCACTTTCTCTCTGTCTCTATCTCTGTCTCTCTGTCTCTGTTCTCTCTCTCTCTCTCTCTCTCTCTCTCTCACACACACACACACACACACATACACACACACACACACACAAACACAAACACACACAGGTAGGCACATACACACACACCAGAGCATACACTCAAATCTGCACACAAGTGTACAATGCACTATTAATTACTTTAAAATAAGCTCTTTGTTCCCCAAAAAAACAGTCTTTAGCACTTTGAAAACCAGAAGCTGCTGGGTATGGCTTACAAATGGGTGGCAGGCCAGCAAGAGAAGGGTTCCAAAGCAGAAGGCTTTCTGAAAACATAATTATACACACTGAATATAACAAAAGGAAAATGGTTCTTCAGGTAACAAGCCCTCCAGAATGTGGGTGCTATTCTTTGCATTTTTCTAGGGTTAATTAGAGAGAGCTGGGAAACACACAATGCTGCCCACAGCCTTGCCAACCCATTGTGGGCACTTCTAATTTCAGATAAATGAAGCCCTTAGTTACCACCCCCAGCTTGTCTTGGAACATCCATTGTATTATCAGAATAGATGAGTAAAAATCATAGCCTTCTGGATATCTCTAAAGGGTACCTTTCTCTACGATAAGATGTAAATTCAAATCACATCACTGTGTTAATAAAACAACTCCCAAATTTACTTTGCTCTTAGAATCTTCCCTTTTAAAAACTTAATTTCTCTTTCCTTCTTTTTTTTTTAACTGTACCATTTGAATTAATTAGAGTGCAAATAGTTCCATAAATATGTAACTATAGATCTCGGATACCTGTATCAATTTAGATCGTTTTAGCAAATACTATGTGTATGTACATTTCTGCTCACGTGATTGCATGTAAATAAATCTAACAGTTATCTGCTAGAAGGTCAAACAGCACCTTCAAAACTCAAACAGATTTGATAAAAACTGTTTCATCAAATAAATAATAATGCTTCTATGAAAAAATAAAACTAAGTTAATGCATGGTTACAATAGTGACTTCCAGGGGCTGGAGAAAGATGACTCAGGCTAAGAGTCCGAAGACCCAGGTCTTTAGTTCTTCCTATGTGACATCTGCTTCTTGTCCTTGTAATGGGCAGACTAAGATCACAATCTCACAAGATCATTCCCAAGCTAATCTGAATTAAGACATGCAGAAAGACTGGGGAGATCATAGCTCAGTGGATAACATTGACATATGTGCTGTGAAAGTGCGAGGACTTGAGTCCCCCCCACCCACGAACCACTTACAAAGCCACACATGGTCCATATCTGCAATCTCAGTTCTGGGAGAAAGAGGCAGGCAAGTTCCCATGGCCCAGTGGCCAGCCAATCCAGCTAAAAACTAAGCTCTATGTTCCTTCTGAGACCCTGACTCAAAAAATACGGTAGTGAAGCAATTGGGGAAAAAATCCTGATGTTACCTCTGACCTCCACAAGGGCCCAAATCCTTACATACATGCACAAACACACATATAACCCACACATATGCACACAAATACACATACACAGAAAACAAGCAAGTTTTTTAGTATAGTGCATAACACACAGGAAGAACTTAACAGGTATTAGCGCAGTGGTGAATGTGATGGCCACTTCTTTTCCTAGATAGGAAATGGGCTCACTAGATAGTTTGTGGAAGCTATCATTTCTTCCTTTCAGTCAGTTTCTGAGTTACCAAGATTTTATCCACTAAAGGTTCTTCAAGACTCAAATCTGTTATTTTTCATAGCAAGAACTATATTAATATTTTTTTGCAGATATGTTTGTGTGCACAAATCTTTGTTTTTCTTTTGGTATTGGTATCAATAACGAAGAAGTTGCTTGATTCATTTACAGCAACTCTCGTGTATATGTGTGTTCACTTCTATTTTAAAAATCAAGCATGTCTCCTAAATTCTACAAGTGTTATCTGAGTTTATAGGCCTCCCTTCAGCTTCCAAACACTTGGCATTATTTTAAATAATGCATGATTTAATCAAGTAACTTATACTTGCTAACATTTAATTGGCACATGAGGAAAAGTTTTGCACTGCTCTGATCTGTGATTTGTGTAGGTCATTTCCTTGTTCTCCCATGCTTTTAACAAATTCAAAATGCCACACACAATTAAATAAGCCAGGCAAGTGAAATGAACTGGTGAGTGCATTATAAATAGCAACAAAAATTATACTTCAGATGTTAACTGGTTTGTCCTGACTTAATAATGACTTACATCATTTGACAAATGAGATAAGACCTTCACCTTTAGCCTTTTGATCCAAACATCTAACAGTGGAAATGTGTTATTACCATCTGCTGTCTTGCTTCTGAAGTGCCTGGGTGATCTTTGCCTCTTTTAAAGCAGTCAGGGTTCCTGTGCCAAAAAAGCACTCTCCTTACTATCTTGATTGGCAGGAAGAAGGCTAAAGAACCAAATGAACCATGAAGACAAAGCCCCAGCTCTGCAGAACCTTCTAGGCCCAGTTGGGCTCATCATCTTAGTTTGTGCAGCAAACAAATCGCCACTATCAAAGTGGCTTTTTATTTTACACTTCCATCCTGAAGGCCACAGTCCCTGTACTTTTTAGGAAAGTGTGAATCTCTGTGGTTGCTTGGTACTCCTTCCAAGATAGCAATGATTTTAGCACCTTTGATCCTCAGGTACAGCAATTTGAGAATGAACCTGAGAGCGATGTGTAGGCCCGAGATTTTTAATACACAGAAAAATAGCATGGTTCCTGCCATTCAGTTCTTTATTGTTTATTATATTATGCTAGGCAAAAATGAGTCCCCCCCCTTCACACACACACACACACACACACACACACACACACACACACACACACAAACTTGTACTATGTGAGAGAAGAGAATCAGTAAGTAAATGGACAAAGAGGAAAAAGCAAGTGTCAGCAAGAGCAATGCAGATTACAAAGTGAACAATTTTCTGGGTAGAAACTGGATGAACCCACTCTGTCTCCCGAAGTTGTGTATGTTGAAAAACAAACCAGAACTGATTATGATAGTACTAAGAAGGGAAGCCTTGTAGAGGTCATTAGGCAGAAGAGTTGAGGTCTCAGAAGTAGGAGTATACCCTTAACAGCAAAAGCCAGAGGACTAACTTGCTGTCTTTCTGCCATTTGGGGACACAAGAAGTCAGCCCTCTGCCACCAAAAGAGGAATCACACTACAAGTCATTGATACTGGCATCCCAATACTTGATGTCCAGCCCCCAGATCCATGAAGAACCAGAAGTCTATTGCTTTTATGTTACTCAGCTTCTGGTACTGCCTTACAGAAGCCAGAACATGATGAGACTGTAAAGGTGACATTCACTCAGGAAGAATGCTAGAAATAAAATTCAAAAGACAGGGAATTAACTCTACAATATAAAAGGGTCTGTGGTTTAGTAGACTTTATTAGTATGGGTTTCCTAAGTTTGGGTACAACATAGGTACAAATATCAATGGTTGCCGTGTTGCTCTATGCATTCATGGGCTAATAAAAATATGTATCTGTCAGTGGGAAGGCTGAACATGATCATTCAGCCTACAAGAGATCCAGGAGTTTAAAGATATTCCTCAGACTCTCTCCAGCTTCCTTTCTTCTCCTTTTTAAGTAATTAATTAATTTTACATCCTGAACCACAATTTCATCACCCTCCTCTCCTCTTTTTCTATTCAAAACAGGGCAGGCCTCCATAGATATCAAAAATATGGCATATTTAGTTGCAGTAAGACTAAGCATCTTGTCTTGTATTAAAGCTGGGCAAGGCAACTCAGTATGATGAATAGGGTCCCAAAAGCCAGCAAAAGAGTCAGATAAGAAACTTCACTTCTTCATAATGTTCCTCCTTTGGGTTACTCATGAGTGTAAAAGGAAATACAAATAATTAAATATATCTCAACAGTTGAGACATGTACCACCTGTGATATATAGTCATTTTCTCTCTACACATCTCCATGTCTAGTCATCTACCAGCTACCTGGTATTTAATGTAGACAGCTTTGGACCAGTTTCTTAGACTGCATAGGCAAAAGTTTGTAATTTTTGTAAGGATTCCTGGCACACCATGCCACGTGGTATAGCCAACATGGCCCTGGCAAAATGTGCCACATACGGGGGACACGCCCCTAGGCATGGCTACGTAAATCTAAGCCCACCCTTTCTTTTAAAAGGAGACACCATGTGGCAATCTGTCTCTTCTCTCTCTCCTGCTACTCTGCCCCTTTACTCGCTTGGCAACTCTCCTGAGTAAACTCTGTGTGGCCCTGCTAGTGTGTGTGTGTGTGTGTGCGTGCGTGCGTGCGTGCGTGCGTGTGTGTGTGTGTGTGTGTGTGTGTGTGTGTGTGTGTGTGTCTGATCTTATGTGCAAAATCAATAATTTAAAAATATCCTTCCATTTTAACAGATCCTGCAAGGGAATAGGTCCAATGTATGAATCACTAACAGTGGAATTGCCTGTAGTCAAGTGCTTGACAATAAATATTCCAAATAGTCTGGAGAGAGATGGCTCAGTGAAGTGCTTGTCACACAGGACCCAAGTTTGGATACCGAGCACTAACACAGAAGGCCAGGCTGGCAAATACTTCTCACACCAGTGCTAGGGCAGGGCAAGATAACAGGATTCCCATGGGCTGTTGACCAGCACGTCTAGGCAAATGTGTAAGTTTCAGTGTCGCTGACAGAGCTAGTCACAAAAACATAAGGTGGAGAGGTAGAGAGTGATGGAGAGATGATTCACAGGTGAAGAACACCGAGGGTCCAGGTTCAGTTCTCAACACCCACAAGATAGCTCACAACTCTCTCTCTCTCTCTCTCTGTTTTTGTTATTTAAAAGTTTTTTTTTTTTACATAACAACCACTTGCACCCTTCCCCCCTCTTCCCAGGTGCCCCAGCTTCTCCTGCACTCCACCTTCATCCACTCCTGAGAGAGGAGGGTAAAGACTCCTAGAAAGAGTCAGCAAAGTCTAGCATACCCAGTGAAGGCGGACCAAGCTCCTCCTCTAAGAATCAAGACTGAGCAAGGTATCCTTCCACAGGGAATGGCTTCCAGAAAGCCAGTTCATGCACTAGGGATAAATTCTGCACTCCACCTAGAGGAACACCTGACTCACTCTTGAGGGAGGGGGGAGAAAACTGGATCTGCCAGGAGTGGAGACTGAACTAAGCTATATTGGGTCAGTGGGACCATGGGACTGCCTGCTGCCTCCCCAGGGAGGGGATGGGGAGTTGTAGAGAAGAAAAAATGACCTGATGTGGTGGGAGGGGGAAGGGACCTTGAATAGGGATACACAGGGATAGAGAGCATACTTCTTTGTTAATAATAATAATAAATAATAATAATAATAATAATAATAAAAGTATAAAAAAATTCTGGTCCTACTGCCAGAGGCCCCACAAACTGCTCAAGCCACACAACTGTCATCCACATTTAGATGGCCTATTTCCAGCTTCATGCAGGCTTCTCAGTTGTCAGCTGGATCTGTGAGGTCCCAATAGCTTAGGTCAGCTATCTCTGTGGGTTTCCCCATCATGATCTTGACCCCTTTGCTCATATAATATCTCTCCTCCCTCTCTTGGACTGGACTAGAAGCTCAACCCTTGTTTTGTTTTTTGACGCAGGGTTTCTCTGTGTAGCTTTGTAGTCCTAGAACTCATTCTGTAGACCAGGCCAGCCTTGAACTCAGAGATCTGCCTGTTTCTTCCTCCCTAGTGTTGGGATTAAAGGCTTGGGCCACCACAGTCTGGCTTGTAGTTGTTTCTTAATTCCAGATCCAGGAGACATGATGCCCTCTTCTGGCCTCCGCAGGTACCAGGTTCACAAGTGGTGCAGACAAAACATCCAAATGCATGAATAGGTGGGTCAGCTATTGAGAAGTCACCTGACTTGACTTCTGGCCCACATACACACACACACACACACACACACACACACACACACACACACACCTTTGTGCACACAGACACCTGCATACGAGAAAGAAAAAAGCATTACAAATAACTTTATCTTCCTGGAAGTAACAAATCGGTGAGATGTGAGCAGCTGTGTGTTTAAGCATCCTTGGTTACTGAGGTGTGCAGATGGATTCAGAAGCAAGCACTCTTACATAATGAGGCAGAAGTGACCTCCAATGTGACTTCAAGTCTAGTTCAGAGTGTCAGCTTAAGACAAATATGGATTGGGCCTGGAGAGATGGCTCAACAATTAAGGACATTTGCTGTTCTTCCAGGGGACACAATTTCAATTGCCACCATCCACATAGTGGCTTACAACCACCTCTAACTCAAATTTCAGAGGGTCTAAGAGCTTCTTCTGACCTCCATGGGCAAAACACCAGTACATATTAAATCAACAGAAATTTATTAAAACATAAAAATATGGCTGTATTTCAGAACATTCAAAAGAAACTTAAAAACCAGATAAAACTGCAAACACATTTACAAGTTTAAATATCTCAATATACTGTTTCAATAAATAGCATGTCTCTGCCATACAAGTTCACACATTCACAACTACAGGGACAGAATATCAAATGTTTGTGTAAAATTGTAGTTAAAATTTATTCCCTCTCAAATAATGTCTCATCTAAAATTATATGCTGCATGCTTTATTTTTCAAACTTTTATTACTTTCAACTCCATTTTATTTGCAAGAAAAAAGTCTGTGAACAAAATTAACTGAAAAAGGCAAAGAAGCAAAGGATGCAATTAATACTAAAGGGAGAAAGACGAATAAAAACCACGAATATGTAGAAACCTGAAAACACTCAAGCCAGCCTTAAGAGCCCTGGTCCCCAACAGCAAATGTTGTTAAACATTGAAACACGTTGCTAAGGGAGATAGGGAATCTCCCTTTCCCAGAAGTCTTTAAAAATAGGCTCATATTTGTTTGGATGGGTTACCAGTGGGAAGATCTGGTTAGGCAGCTTCTTGAGGAGCCCTGCTCACTGGGAAGTCTCTCTTTAGACTCTGGACAGCACAACTTCAAATCACTTGGAAAACTTAGGATGGCACTTTCATTGTATTACAAACTCATTTCCATCACTCTTTTCAAAGCTAAGGGGGGTAATTGGATTAGTCAGGGTATGTGGATACTATGTACAGCAAATGCTAAATCTTACCCATTTGTAATATTTCTCCCAAAATATTAAGAAACAGAAAGGAACCAAGTTTATGTTTTTACAAGAAAGTTGAAAGTAAGGCAGTGTAAAGAATCTTGTGTTTTCTTTTAAAATACTGTCTCACGTATCTCAGCTTTTAATGAATTTGAACTTCTGATCCTCCTGCTTCCAGATCTAGAGATCTAGAATTAAAGTTGTGCACCACCATATCTGCTTTTATGTAGTTCTGTGGAATCGAACCCAAGGCTCTATATATCTTAGGAGAAGTACCAACTGAGCACTTGGGAGAAATGACTCTGGGATTCAGATATATTTGTAATGGCTCTCACCACCCCCAGAACTTCTCTCTATCTGTCAGATCACTTTCGTTATTCCACACATCTGTGGAAGCATCCTACTTTTTATCAGTGGGGAAGAACAGCTCACAGCCTTTGTCCTTCAGGAGACAGTCTGAAAGTAAAGCCATGGGCCCAGGTCTTCTGGAATTTTACAATAGTGTAATTTTGAAGATGTTGTTTAAAATGGAAGAAGATGAGAACAAACAAAAACAAAAATAAAAAACCAAAGTCAGTGACAGCAACTATCACAATGTTTTAAAACTCTAATACCAGAAAAAAAACCACAAAATTGAGAGGGAACATTTTATTAATTGCTTGATCTGCATTTATATTTTTTCTTCATTTTAGTTGTATAGACTTGACCACAGGTCAAGAATATTTTTATATCTTACACAAAGAAAAGAGTAATTCAGTCACAGTTATTCTTCTAGTAGGATTTCATTTCTTTATTTTAAAGATGTATTTTCTGTTTGGTTTCCAATTTATTCACAATTACAGCATTACATTTTCAGGACTTTTGATAAATGAGGTAAATTCTCTATTATATTTTTTCTGTATGACTGGCCAACCTGCTAAGATTTTGAGTCACTGCATAATTCTTTTTCTACCTTTCTTTCTTTACTACATTTTTTTGTATTTTTCTTGGAAAATATAATCATGTACAATTATTGTATAATTTTCATACCTCTCCCCAACCTTTTCTATATCTGTCCCTCCTATTCTTCCCACTTAACTTTGGGTCCACTTGTTTTTCCTTTCAAAATGCAGCAACTACAAATATGTTGCTCACATGTGCTTGGATGTGTGTTCCTCACTGAAGCATGCTCAACCCAGCAGAGATTATAGCTCAACCTGGCAGAGATTGTACCTTCAAGAAAAACTAAGTCTCCCTCTCCTGGTAGGAATCAGTTGGCAATAGATATTTCCTAAGGGTCTAAGGGTGGGATTCTGTCCACCTCCTTTCTCCATACTGAAAATTTTGCCTGGTTCTATCTTGTGCATGCTGACTCCACTGCTGTGACTTCATGTGTCCAGCCGCCCTGTAGTGTCTGCTCATCCACTGTTTCTGGCTCTTGCAATTTATCTGATCCCTTTCCCACGATGATCCTGAGCCTTTGGAGAGAGGGTGTGGTTTAGGTGTCCTATTTAGGCTGAGTATTCCATAGTTCCTTATTCACTGCACCTTGACCTGTAGCGCAAACCCTAATTGGTCTTAAGAAGAACCCAGTGCCAGATATCAGGTTAAATGCTAAAAGATCAGAGAGAGAAAGGAGCAAGCCACTAGAGAGACCTCTTCTTTCTACTGAATCCTCAGACCTAATGGTAGGATCCTGTCTCTAAAAGTCCCCAGACTGAATGAGCTTGAGATCCTGTCTCTACCCACCTTAAATTCCTGTCTCCCTCTCCCTAGTGCTGGGATTAAAAATGTGAACCACCACCTCCTGGCTTTATTGCTCTTTTAGACAGATTCAATCTCCTGTAGCCCAGGGTGACCTTGAACTCTTCATCTTTCTGCTTCCTTTCCCATATACTTGGATTAAAGGGGCGCCACTATGGCCTGGCCTCTATAGTTAACTAGTGGCTAACTCTGCCCTCTCATCTTTAGGCAAGCTTTATTTGTTAGAGCATAAACAAAATACTATCACAATGACCTGTTAAGAATCTCTGTGCTATGAATTTCTGTCATCTGAAAAAGAAACAACAAACAAAAGCTTTTCTAATGAAGATTGTTGGATATACTAATCTATGGGTATAATGATAAATCATTATGAATTGGTTTAATACTATGTCTATTTAGCAGAATTACAGCAGTAAATTCTCCTCTAGGGCCTATGACTTGTTTAGCCAAAGGATCTTGGTTTCAACATTGGTACAATTATGGGTCACAATTTAGGGAGTGAGCCTTAGATCAAAGCAGAAATGATTGGTTACTCCCACAACATTCCTGCCAGTATTATATTTATATGCATATATTGCCAGGCTAGTCATTGCTGTCACACACATGGTTTACAACTGGGCAAAAATATTGGTGATTGCTCTTTTCTTGAAGCATTATGAAAGCTAAGCAGTAAGAACATATCTTTCAGGCGACCACCTGATTGATTTCTCTGTGTTCTATAACTCAAGCATATTAAAAATTAGAATGTTACCATCAAGTTCTGGAAGATAATCAAGGGCATTGGCAATAAATTATAATGTTTATTATAGCCCAGGGAACCTCACTGGCCAACAACTCCAAAAGAGGTGACCCATTTCTGGCACTGGGATTTTTATTTACTAACCTGAGGTATCCAATTGGGCATCACTGCCTCATTATAGGGTAACTCCATAAATACCTTTTATGTGCGTATATGCATGTATTTTAGGAAGCTTCTCCAATAGCAGACTCTCTAAATGTCTTAGTGTTCTATTCCTCCACACAGTCCCTTCTCTACCTTTCCCTCTTACCTTTCTTCCCAATTAACCCTTTCTGCTCCACTATTCACCTTTAAGCCTTCATACCGTTGTTATCTATCTCTCCTCTCTTGGAAGCTCACTCATAATCTCCTACTAGTTTTCCGAATATCAGTATTCCAAATTAAACATGCATATCTGAGAACACAAAGTTAACATTGACAAATCAAGGCAAGCATACATTTGTTTTGTGGGTAAAGTTTACCTCATTCAGAATGATGCTTCCAGATCTATCCATTTAGTTTCAAATTTCATAATTTTATTTGTCCTAACAGCTAAATGATATTTGATTGTGTAAATACACTATATCTCCACTATTCATTCATCAGTTCTTAGACATTTTAAGTTTTTTTCCATTTCCTAGGTATTGTGAACCAAACATCAATGAATGTGGATAAGCAGGGATCTTTATACTAGGGGATAGAATTCTTTGGATATCCTAATATGGCATGCATAAATATCAACAATCAATAAAAGAGATCTCACAGAACTGAAAAGCCTCTGTACAACATAAAACACCATTCTTTGAGTGAAGAGGTAGCATACAAAATGGTAAAAAGTATGTATGAGCTATACATATGTCAGAGAGTTAGTAACTAGAGTGTACAAAGAACTCAGAAAACTAAACACCAAGGAAAAGCAACCCAATTAAAAATGGAGCATGGAACTAAACAGAGAGTTCTTAAATGAAATACAAATGGTTGAGGAACATTTTTTTAAAGCTCAGCACTCTTGGCTACCATAGAAATGTAAATTAAGATGTCATCTTACCCCAATCTGAATGACTAAGATCTCAAACACTAATGAGGACAAATGCTGAAATGGATGTGGGGAAAGAGAACACTTATTCACTGCTGGTAGGAGTGAAAACTGGTTCAGCCACTATGGAAATCAGTGTGTGGAATTTCCTCAAAGTGCTAGAAATAGATGGACCATGTGATTCAGCTGTACCACTCTTGGACATATACTCATAGTAAATGTTCGTATATGTGAGTAATTGAAAGTATTCTTTCAGTTGATGGTTTGTTAACTATGCTGTCAGCTTCATTTTTATCTATCACTGTCAGTATTATATAGCAAATCTGCAAGAAATTAAAAGCAATTTTTCCAGTGAGTTCTTGTGAGTAAGTGAATAGTCACAGTAAAGAGCATCCAGTATATGGCTGTTCCTTTCATGAATTATTATTTGTTCTACAACCTAGAAATGTTTTTGTTATAACTTACATACTACTGTCAGAATAATATCTATACAAATTAACACAAAGTATTTATGTATGATTAGCCTTCTGAGTAACATTTTAATATCTTGTTTACTTTTCCTCCATGCATTTGCATATATAATTTAGAATTGTGCATTTTCGATGTAGAGATTTAAAGCCTTTAGTCATATCAGTTAAGCCAAATCACACTTTGTTGTTAGCTTTTGAAAAAAAAAACAGCAAAATATTCTTGTTAGCATTTTTAAAAATCGAAGTATAACTTAGTTATCGAAGTATAACTTAGTTAATACAATGCACATAGTCATAGTCTTCAACCTGATGAATTTTGAACAAGACCAGGTAACCATCACCTAAAACACTGTAGAACAGTCTGCCTACAGAGCACATTTCCCCAGCCCCAGACACTTACTTTTGTCTAATTCTTTCTTCATCTGCCCCACATCCTGAGCAGACAATTTATGATTTCTGTCACCTTAAACTTTTCTTTCCTGTTCTTGGACGTCACACTAGTAGAATTCTGCAGTAAACAATCATGTGTGTGTCCTAGCTTGTTTAGAATGAATGGAGGAACAACTGTATTGTTGTATATATTGGTCATTCTCTCTCTGTTTTATTACCAAGTCTAATTGCCTTGTATAAACATCCTATAATTTTTGCATCCGTTCTTCTATTGATGGGCATTTGCATTCTTTCCATTTGAGACTTTTAAATAAGGGAACTTTAAACATCTCCCTGGAGATCTCACAATGCTTATTAGCAGGCATTCGTATTAAAGCTGCTGGAAAGTTCTATAGCAATCCACTCATTTCATTTTGACTTGCAACATCACTTTTCATCTCTAAAAATGAATATTTGTGAATAGCTGATATTGCTAAAGGAAAGAAGGAGCTATTTTTATACTTTACATTTTTCAGGTCAAATAGTCTATAGCAGCACATGTCTGGAGTTCAGGATCTAGGCTTATGGACAGAAAATGGGGTGGGTCCCATAGAATATTGGCAATGGTTGCCAAGTATGAAATTCAGTGAGTACATATGAGGAGAAAAATGCCAGTTTAAAAAGTAATAGAAGAGATGCAAAGAAGGCCAACCTACAGAAGATCACAGGTTGACTTCAAAGAGCTTGAAGAAGTAAGAGCTTGCAGACAGATAATTCAAGTGTCTGGTGCTGAGAATCATAGCACAGCAGTGAGATGCTGATGATGATATCTTTCTCCTTTAAATTTTGTCTTTGGTAGTTCAGGAAAGAACGACAATTAATCCTATTTTCAAATTGTGGGAGAAGAGAGTTTTATCAGAGAGATGACAGTATGTGGCAGGCATGAATGGTACAAGTAACAAGGGTTTACTCTAAACATTTCGTTAAGGTATTTGTCTGTGAAGTCACAGTTTGGGATTAGTTTTGTCATTCAATCTCTGTGACATTGTAGTTTCATTTCAAGGCACTTGTAAGCTTTAAGACTCAAAGGAAATCCGACATCTTAAAGGAAGTTTTTCAATAAGGAGAGGGGAGTGGGAAGGCTGTGTTAGAAGTTTGAATCACTCCCTAAAATTGCATTCTCCCCATCTGGTGTCAGAGAGATACACAGCATGAGAGAGATTCTAGGCAATGATGTCATAGAGTCAGCTTATAAAGCTCCCTGAACAACACCTTTAAGACTGCTTGTTTGTGAGGACACAGTTTAGACATTATGTCATCTTCCCTGTGAATCCTCAGAAGGTGAATATGTTTACTTTAACGAAAAGTCACAGAAAACTCGTATTGTTCTCCTCCCTGGAGATCTCATAATGCTTATTAACAGGCATTCGTATCAAAGCTGCTGGAAAGTTCTATAGCAATACACTCATTTCGTTTTGACATGCAACACCGCTTTTCATCTTCTAAAAATGAAAATCTGTGTAGCCTTCTTTTGTGGTGACCTCGTGCATCTGACTGGCCTTTCTTTGAAAACTTCTGTCTGCTCAACCACCAGCTCTTTTGCTAACAGGCTCACTCAGGAACTTGCTTCTTACTTCAAATGTTTACATCTCCTAATAGAAAACCATTTTACACTTAGGTGGACTAGAGTCATATGAACAATCATGTCTCACACAATGTTACCTGAGTTTGCAATTAGCTGATCATTTAAAGGATGGGGCTAACTCTGAATGTTGTTATGGCAAGGTTTTTCTCTGTATAGATGGCCTTGGAGATTCCAGCTCTTCCCCTCTCTGTACAGAATGAGCTCTGGCTCTCAGCACCAAAAGCACAAAATCAGGAGGTTTCTAAGGTCTTCTTCAGGTTTAGGTTCAAAATGGGTATAAATTCAATTCCATCACCTTTTATCGATTATGGAATCAGCCTAGATTCAATGGGAATAAAAAATAACTCCTGCTTTCTGTAAAGCAGTAGAAGCTGAGATAATCAAGAGTTTTTCTAAGGACCAGTGATGTTAGCATCTTCTCATAATTTGAGTTTTTGGCCATCTACTTTTCTGGTAAAGAGTCTGTTAAGATTGGTGTCCAACTCTATTTAAGTGCATGGACTGGCACCTTGGAGCCCATTCCCTCCAGAGGAACATCTAACCCAATCTTGATATTAAGATGAGGAAATTAGACTTGCCTGGAGGGGATACTGAGCTGATTCACCTTGGGACCTCTTGCCCTTTCTGGGAAAGGGATGGGGGATGGGAAGGAAGAAGGCTGAAGGCTGACCAGGAATGGTTGGGAAAGGGAAGGGAGTTGGAACAAGGAGATACATGGATAAAAAAAGATGTTATTCTATAAAAAAAAAAGTAGGTGTCTAAGTTCAAAAATTAAAGTTTTCCTTATTGTTGAAGTGTTATGCAATATATGGCAGTGGTTTTTGGGGGGAGATATTTTTGTTTATGTTTTGAGGGATAGCATCTCATGTAGTCCAGGATGACCTTGAACTCATTATGTAGCTGAAGTTGCCCTGCCTCTGTTTCCTGAGTGCTGGAATTACAGAAGTGTGCCACCTTGCTTGGGTGAGTACTACATCAAATACATGACCTACAAAAACTTTCTTCCAGTATATGGATTGTTTTTCTTTCGTTTTAGAAAACTTTGGTTTTTATTCATTCTAATATAGCATTTTTTCCTTCTGTGGATTATGCTTTTAACATCATCTAATAAATCTCTAATCCATTACATTTTCTTTACATGTCTGAAGCACATACATATCAGTTTCTGCATTTAACTTTATGATCTGTTCAGTTGTAATAGCAAGAACCTGGAAACAACCTAGATGTCCCTCAACTGAAGAATGGATTAACAAACTGTGGTACATCTACACAATGGAATACTACGCAGCAGTAAGAAAAAATGATATCCTAAAATTCACAGGCAAATGGATGGATTTGGAGAATATCCTCCTGAGCGAAGTCTCACAGACTCAGAGAGATGGGCAGGGGAT